>PVJA010028348.1:0-27725 GCA_004027025.1 Myocastor coypus | reverse complement strand
GCCTGATCCCTGCCCCCAGAGGCACTGGCATCGTCTCCGCCCCTGTGCCCAAGAAGCTGCTGATGATGGCTGGAATTGACGACTGCTACACCTCTGCTAGGGGCTGCACTGCTACCTTGGGCAGCTTTGCTAAGGCCACCTTTGATGCCATCTCCAAGACCTACAGTTATCTGACCCTTGACCTCTGGAAAGAGACTGTGTTTACCAAATCTCCCTATCAGGAATTCACCGACCATCTTGTGAAAACCCACACCAGAGTCTCTGTCCAGAGGACTCAAGCTCCAGCAGTAGCCACAACATGAAGGGTTTTTACACAAAAATAAACTGTCTGCCAATGAAAAAAAAAAAAAAGAGTAGTACTTCTTTTTTTTTTGGTGGAACTGGGGATTGAACTCAGACCTTTGCATTTGCCAGGCAAGCGCTTACTCTACTGAGCTATCTCCCTAGCCCTATGAGTAGTACATTTTTAGATAAGAAAGATACCCAGTATTCTAATTATGGACTTGATTATTACTGTCCTTCATGGAATGATACATTGTTCCTGCTTTAAAATTACAGAGATTGGGCTGGGGAGATAGCTTAGTAGAGTACACGTTTAACTGGCATGCACGAGGGCCTGAGTTTAATCCCCGGTCCCACAAAAATAGATAGATAGATAGATAGATAGATAGATAGATAGATAGATAGGTAGGTAGGTAGATAGTAAACCACATGTACTTAAAAATAATCATAAAATAAAATTACAGAGATTTTAACTAATACCCTGATTAATAGACTGTTGGGTATTTTTTAAATAATGAAGTTGTTGATAGTGGCAGCTTTTGTTTAATGAACAAAAAAATCACTTTTATAACTTGCTATTAAAGTTTTTCTTTTGATTGCTAATATTCCAACATTTCATGTTAATCTCATCAGAAATAAATAGCAGATTAGTGTGATAGCTCAGTGGACTAAGCACCTGCTTAGGCAAGTGCAGGGACTGGGGTTCGATCTCTGGATCCACATGCTGCACTGGCCCTGCCCTGGGTGCTCTGAGTCTTTGACCCACAAAGTCTGGGTGTGGTGGTACACCCTTGTAATCACAGGTCTTGGGAGGCTGAAAATAGGTTCACTTCTAGTCTGAGCTGTGTAATGAGACCCTGTACCAAATACTTAAAAAAAAAAAAAAAAAAAGAACAAATGAACAATATGCCCAATTATCAACATATTTATATATTAAGATATTCAACTCTCTGAAGTTTAGCACATTATACATACGTGCACAAATACACATAAAGGTGAAATTCCTGGCTCATCTTTTCCCAGAAGTACTTAATCTTGAAAGTGAGGAAATCCTATGCCGGGCGTGGTGGCACACGCCTGTAATCCTAGCACTCGGGAGGCTGAGGCAGGAGGATTGGTGCGAGTTCGAGACCAGCCTGGGCTACAAAAGTGAGCTCAGGACCAGCCTCAACTGCATAGCGAGACCCTGTCTCAAAAAGTCAAAAAAAAAAAAAGAAAGTGAAGAAATCTTAAGAGCAGGAGTGGCCAAATGTTCTAAAGGTTGTGCTAACAGACAGAATTGGAATTATTATATCACAAGGAAACAGATTTCCACATTTTTATGGTAACTTTTTTTTTTTTAATGTTATTGCCGGCTCAGCCTGCCCTAGGGCTGGGGCTGGTGCAGCATGTGTTGCTGGAGATCAAACCAACCATGGTCCCTGTGGTTGCCTAAGTTTGCCTAAGCAGGCGCTTTAGACCACTAAGCCATCTCGCTGGCCCTATGATAACATTTAATGCAGTTGTAATCACGTATTTTACTCAAAAATGCCTACTAATGAGAAGCATGGATTTTTAGGGGATAAGATTTTACTTAATGAGGGGCTACACCATTCAGTATTAAAAATTTCCAAATATTCATCTGTTAGTACTGGTGTGATTAGACTTCTTTGTCCTTTGAAGTATGAGCTCATTCCCAAAGTATATGGTCTTAATGGTATGTATATTCATCAGTTTGGAAGGCATTCATAGAATTTCATTAGATGCTTTTGCATTTAGTATTACATTGCATTGCAGATTAATTTTTAAATTGAAAGTAATGTTTGCTGATTCATGAAAAAGCTACAAATAACATTCAGAATCATTGGCAGAGTTTTTAAATTGCGTATTAGCATTGCGCCCAATATCTTTAAGTCTTGGATAGGGGGTTGGGTGTTCTCCCCCAAAGGTTGTATATTTATTTGGTTGCTGATGATCTGCTTTATTGACTAACAAGGCATTTGAAAACTTTTTTGGTTGTAGCCACATTTTCAGTTTTTACTTCTGAAAAGAAATTTAGCTGCAGTGAGATACTTCATTTTAATTTTATAGTTTTTCTTACTATTGCTTTCCCCTAAGTAAGGAATTGCACTAAGTTCTTAGTCTTTTAGTATCAATGCATGTTATATATTCTTTTTTTGTGTGTGTGGAACCAAGGATCAAACTCAGGACCTTGCACTTTGTTATATATTCTTTAATGCCATTACATAATCAGTGCAATGTTTTTCCATCTCATTTGGCAAAATAACCTACTATACCTTGAAAACATGACATTTGTAGTCCATTTTGCTTCTTCTGACATGATTGGTATTCATTAGCCATTAAAAGAATGGGATCCTAAAGCAGTTTTATAAGACACAAGTTATAATCGAGTCATTGATTTGTGGCACCCTGAGTGGTAGTGTGAAGTTGTGATTTTGCCACAATGCTTTTATAACGAATACACGGGTTTGTTATGTATTGTCATGACAACACATGAGTTTGAATGATTGCTCTAATAAAGTGGTATTTATAGACACAGATACTTGAGTTACAGATACTTGGTGCATTTCACAAAATGTTTATCTTTACTAGACTTATTTTTCCTAAGCCACTTAAAAATGTAGTTATTTACCTTATGCCCTAGAAAACAGGTTAAGGGTCAGATCTGTCCTGTACTGTGCCAACCTGTTTTACAATATTCTTGAACAGTGCTGTGTGGAATAAAACTAAATTGAAATTTCCAACTTGAGAAAATAAGAAAAAAATTATAAACAGAATTGTAGTAAAGCTAAACAATATGTGGGAAGAATCAAGTGTTTTAAGCCCAGTAAAAGCATGTTGGATGGAAGGCCAAAAGGGAGGTGAAAAAGCTAATGACTAGTTAAGTTGGCATAAGTTTTAAGATATATTTGAGTAAAGAGTTTCCAGACAAAATTTGCCTAGCTATCACATTTTTAATTCATGAGCCTGTAGTTCTCTGAAGAGAAATAAAATGAGAATGATTATAAACATTTATGTATTAACTGATTCAGTAGTCACAGCCACGCTATAAAATATTGATACTTTCACCATTTTATAGATGGGAAAATGGTTTCTTGTGAAGAAACTAAATAATGTGTCCAAACTTGCATAGTTAGGATGGCTTTAAACCTAGGTACCTGAGCTCCAGATGTTGCTTCACTATTGTGTTCTGAGGTCTTTTTTGTTTGTTTGTTTTATCTTTTTGAGACAGGGTCTTGCTATGCAGTTCAGGATGGCCTTGAGCTCACTTTTGTATCCCAGGCTAGTCTTGAACTCACACTGATCCTTCTGCCTCAGGCTCCCAAGGTGCTAGGATTACGGGAATGTGCCACCACATCAGTTGTTATGAAGTTTCTTAAAGAAGCCTACTGTTCTGAACTGTACCAGGACTCCTAGAAAATAGATTTGGACGCTTTGCCACCTTTAGATAACAAAAAATGTTTCCTTTATTCAGTATGACCATAATGAGTGTTGAATGTGATTCTCAGTGAAAATGATCTTTTTCAGACTTGGAAGAAAAATAGGCCCAGACTTTTCAAAATGGTATTTTTTAGTGTATACAAAAAAAGTCCTGCTCTGGCATATATTCCTGTACTCCCCGCAGAGGCCTAAATCCCATACATTTATAAAAATTTAATGTTTTTTGTTGGGGGTGGGTAACCAGGGATTCAACTGGGATTGCATTTTACTGGCAGGCGCTTATATGGCAATCTCCCCAGCTCCAATGCTTTTTCTTTGAATAATTTACACTTTGAGGGACAATAACAAAACTAATTATGACCTTTTTTTTTTACAGCTTTACAGACGCTTTTTTTTTTTTTTTTTTTTTTTTTTTTTTTTTTTTTTTTTTTTTTTTTTTTTTTTTTTTTTTTTTTTATTGTAGATCTCAGCAACCTGATCATATTTTAAGTCATAAATCTTTACCTTTTCTCTTAGGAGAGCATGTAGTGTTCCTGAATAGGAAGTAGCACAGCTCTTATTCTTTGCACTATTATTGAATAAGTAAAGGATACAGGACACCAGCTTGTGATGGCAGGTGGACAGCACCTGCACTGTGAACAGCAGGCATAGAACAGGGGCCTGAGTGTCATAGTGCCGCTTAGAACAGTCGACAGCTTAAAATTCATATAATGTTATTTCCATAATCTTTCATTTAATACTTTGGGACAGTAGTTGACTGTGGGTAATTAAAGCCAAATGAAATGTTAATAGATCACCTGTAGTTGCTAAAATTTACATGTGTATTGTTATAACTTTTGTTTATGTATTCCTTAATATGTCTTTTTTTCCTCCCTAAAACAAACTTTCAGCTAGTATGTTCAATACGCCAGGGATGCAGAGCTTGTTGCAACAAATAACTGAAAATCCACAACTTATGCAGAACATGTTGTCTGCCCCCTACATGAGAAGCATGATGCAGTCCCTGAGCCAGAACCCTGACCTTGCTGCACAGGTGAGCTTGGAATTGCATTACAAAAGACTATACAATGAACTGAAGTAATAACCTACTCCAGTGGTGGATTGTGGCACATTTGTGTTGTATGTTCTTGTCACATTAGACATATAGGTAAACTACATCCCCAGTGTTTTGGACAGTTTGTTTCTTTGTAATAATAATACGTCATATCATATCATTTCTACCATTTACTGACTACAGTTTGCTCTTCCTTGACTAGAATGTAATACAAATTTATGTTGTACCTATACATGTTAAATGACAAGGTGAGTATAAAAGATTCAAATGGCTGTTTCTTGAAGACAATCTTCAGTGAGATGTGAATCTTAGAAGTGATTAAGAACAGTATCAAGGGCCTGCCAGATAGTTCAGTGGATTAAAGTGCCTGCTTAGGCAGACACAGGGGTTGGTCCCGCCTGCCTTGCTGGCCCCGCCCCTGGGGTGCAGTGAGAGGACAGTTGAGACTGGGTGAAGTGGCACATGCCTGTAATCCCATTGCTTGGGAGGCTGAAAACAAGAAGATCACTACAAGTCTGATCTGTATATCAAGACCCTGTAGACGCTATACTAAATACTTTTTTTTTAATATTTATTTATTTATTTATTTATTTATTTATTTATTTATTGTCTTTTTGAGATAGGGTCTCGCTGTGCAGTTGAGGCTGGCCTTGAGCTCACTTTTGTAGCCCAGGCTGGTCTCGAACTCGCACCAATCCTCCTGCCTCAGCCTCCTGAGTGCTGGGATTACAGGTGTGTGCCACCACGCCCAGCTACCTAAATACATTTTTTAAAAAAAGCACAGTAGTACTCATATAATTAGGTTTTTCAGATTGTAATAGTCACATTAAATATTTAAGCTATAAATCAGCCTGAAAGCAAAGGAGGGGTTATGGAAACAGTGTTGTCATTCTTTTTTAATATTGGTTCTCCCCCCACTTTAGTTAGTATGCTAGTCTTTTATTAATTTATTAATTTTCTAAGTTGTTTCTGAAAAGACCATAAGTAAGAAAATTAATGATTCCTAACACTGGCTGAATTATTTAGGATCACTTGGGGAGCTTTAAAAATAGTATGGATGCTTAGGTTTCAAAGCCCCCTTAGAAGATTTTACTTAACTAAATTGACTATTTACTTACATTTGTATGGAACTGGGGATTGAACTTAGGACCTTGTACTTGCCAGCAGGCACTTGTGTCCCTGAGCTATCTCCCCAGCCCTGGATATTTAGGTGCTTCAGGTTCCTTCAGTAATGGGCTTGAAAACCAGGGAGATGTGAAGTATGAAGTAAGTCTTGGTTAACTATAGCTTATATTTGCTGTTTATTTAAATAGCTTCTGGTCTGTTGTTGGAGTACCTGCCTCTAATCTTAGTTGCTAGCATCTGACAGATTGCACATTTGAGGTAACTTTGGGAACTTAAGGAGACACTGTCTCAAAAATAAAAAGGTAGGTAGATAAGGCTGGGAATGTATATAGTTCAGTGGTAGAATCTTCCTTGCCTAACACATGTGGTCCTAAATTTATACTTAATCCCATTTTATTTTACTTTATTTTATTGTTATTATTATTATTATTACTTTATTTTTTTGCGGGACAGGGGTTCGAACTCACGACCTTGCACTGGCCAGGCAGGCACTTGTGCCATGGAGCTATCTCCCCAACCCCCTTAATCCCATTTTAAAAGCATGTTCTTCATTACGTCAGATGAAAAGGTTTTTAGTGGCTGAACTGTAAGCTGGATAATAAAAAAAAATTATGGCAGATATCTTTGAGGTATAATTTTTCTTAGTAATTTGTGCCCTCAAAAAATTTGTGAAATTGACCTAGGTGTGGTGGTGTGTATCTGTAATTCTATTACAGTGGGAGGCTGAGGCAGGAGGACCTACCCTCATTCAAGCCAGCTTTTTTTTTTTTTTTTTTTTTTGGTGGGACTGGGGTTTGAACTCAGGACCTTGCACTTGCCAGGCAGGCACTTGTGTCATGGAGCTGTCTCCCCAGCCCCTTAAGCCTAGCAATTTTTTTTTTTTTTTCCCCAGAACTGGAGATTTGTGCTTGCCAAGCAAGTGGTTATTCTACTGAGCTATCTCCCCAGCCCTAAGCCCAGCTTTTGTATTTGTGATTTAGTGAGGACTCATCCTAAAAAGGGCTGGAGCTGTAGTTTGGTGTGATAGCCCTGAGTTGAGGGGAGGGGAGATAAAATCAGATGGGATGGAATGGGATACAAATACAGAGTAAGTTTTTAGGAAAATTTTATACTTAATATAAGCACTATACATGGTTTCAAAGTAAATCCTGATGGGATTTGACTGACCTTGGGAGATAAAAAAATTCCATGTTTTGTTATATAGGTCTTGCTTTAACTTGCCCTTAATCACCCAGCAGAAAAGTTTAACCACAAGGCATAAAACATAAAGCTAGATTAGTATGCTGAGCTGTAAAAGGCTTAAATCAACAGCTTCCATCATTGCCAGTTTTGCCAATAACCCACTGTGATTATGTAACATTGGATTATGTATACAACTTTCTCTTAGTTCAGTGAGAAGAAATTTTTTGTGCCAATAATGATTAGAAATATGACATCTGCAGGGTCTCAAGTTCAATCCCTGGAACTGAAAAAAGAAAAAGAAAAATTATCAGTCTAAACCCTGTGCTCTGTACTAGGAGGACAACAATATATGCATTGTATCAAATACTGGAAATGTACTGCTAATATGTTTTGAACCCGTCACATTATTATGTTATTTTTATTAAATGCAATTTAAAAAGATAAAATGAAATTAGGCATATCACAGGTACAGAGTGCATTTATGAAAGATAAATTTAGTAATATAAAAATTACCAGACCAGGTTACTACTACTAAGTGCCTAAATTTAATGTATTCAGAGATTTCTTTGTGTGTGTGTGTGTGTGTGTGTATGTGCGCGCGCGCATGCGGGACCAGGGTTCGAACTCCCAACCTTGCACTTGCCAGACAGGCACTTGTGCCATGGAGCTATCTCCCCAGCCCCTATTCAGAGCTATTTTTAATACTGAATAAAGCTAAATGTTTTCATTTGTTTAGAATAAATATGGAAATACATGTAGAGGTGTTTATTTAGCCAACTAATGCTTGGATGTGATTTTGCTTTTGCATTGAGTTAATCAAGTACCTTTCCAATCTTATACAATAGAAAAATAGTTCTAAGTTTAAAAAGGGCTTGAGCATTTCCACATACTGTTACATTACGTTATATTACATTACTTTTGGTATTGGGAATTGAACTCAGGACCTTGCACTTGCTAGGCAGGTGTTTGTTCCACTGAGCTGTATCTTGGGCCTTCCATGCTTCTAGTATTCTAATATAATATTGACAAGGAATGCTCAAATTTTTTTATTATAAGTAATTTGGAAACTTTCACAATGTACTTTAATTACCAAAATGTGAAAGTTTATAGTTTTTCTATTCTACCTTTGATTTTTATGTATTCAAATATTGCCTGAAATATTAAAAGTGTTAATTGTCACATGGTCAGGTAAGTTAGACATATCCCAATCAAATGAAATTTTTTTTGTTTGAGAAAAAGAAAGCTTAAGATGACATGCTTTTTCTAAGTTAATTTCAATAACATAGATCTTGAAAAGTGATTATTTTATTAGTATGCTTATAAAAAAAAAAGTAGTGCTTTGCTAAGTGAAGCAGCAAGTTGGATAACCTATATAGGCATTATTTCACTTACAGCGAACTTACTGATCTCTTTGAAATAAATGCCATGTATCAGTAAAGCAATGTCTAATTTCTTGCTTTGATTATTGTGTCTCAAGTAACCCACCAGCCTTGCAATAAAAGGTGAACTAAAGGAGAGAGGGCGATTTCTGTCTTTCAGCATTTACATATAGTTGCTCTTAAATGTGGTTAACTATGGAGGCAAGGATCATTTCCACCCTAGACTTTGGATAGGTAAATAGGCTATTAGTAAATCATTGTTAGTTGACGTTTTACTTTGGAGGAAATAGTCTAAAAGTTTCTTGAAGCTATGAGAATATTAGTTTCTGACTTTGCTGATTGTGTATTGTAATCTTATTTTCAGGTATTCCAACATCATGCTAACATTGGCCCTGACTTAAATTCTTAATACCTGTTTGAAGGTCGGGCAATGTGCTACTTCTTTCATCTCTGGTGGTAGTAAGGTGAAATCCAGATGCTAATCTTGGTGTTCTCTAATGGATCTATATCTTCCAGGTCTTAAAAATATTTTAACTTTCCCCAGAGGATAGTTTGGTGCTACGTTTTGGCTGATTTTTCACCTTGCAGCTCCATTTCTCTGACAAGTTGATTGCTGTTTTGTGGTGTTATTTTTCTGGAACTAATATTAGCTGTCTTGCAGTAGGCAGGTAGATAAAGTGGTTCCAACTCTGGATTTTCTCTGTGCTTGCCACTTGAGTGTTGAGGTTTCTAAGCAAGCCATGTACATAGTTTCATGTTTTGATGTTTATTCTGTCAGTGTAGCAGAAAACTTTTTTCACGAGAGCCAGCTAACTCCTATTTATGTGTCAAAGGCAAAAATTCGTCTTTTTTTCAAGGAAAGACCTTAAAAAAATTGTTTCTACTTTTTAGGATATTGCATGTCATCATATTCACCATTCTCACTGAGAGAGAAAATAGCTTGTTTTTTATTTTCTCCATGGAGATCTCTCTTATGGACAGTATTTCCCCTTTTCCTTTTTGATTTATGTTCTATCTTCCTTCAAGGGCCAGCTTGGGCATTTAGAGGAAGATAGAATATTAAACAAGGTACATTACTTGTTTGATATTTCCAGTTAAAATTGTTTGAACACTTGCCCCATAGATGATGCTGAATAATCCCCTATTTGCTGGAAATCCTCAGCTTCAAGAACAAATGAGACAACAGCTCCCAACTTTCCTCCAACAAGTGAGTAAGAAAAGATGCTAGATATCTTCGGTAATGATTTGCTTGAAATAGTTTGATGGTAAACATTTTCCTTGCTCTTCTCTGGCTGATAGCAAAACAGAATAGAGCAGTATCTCCCAGTTTGCAGAGAATTAAGCTTGATCCTATCTAAGCCCCATTTCATTGCTGATCTTTTTACTTATATTAACCATAAATTCTGTGGAAAGAACCATTTTTTACTTCTGCTTTTGAGGGTTTAAGATTTTGAATGCTTTAATACCATAAGCTATTTCGTTTTACTTTACTAACTTTGAAGTGCTTCCTTGTGTCATGTTATACTTCGTGGTTTTAATCTTGAGTAATAGGAGAGAGCTACCATATTATATTTTACTCATTTGGTTTCTCTCTAATGTTTTAACATCTTCCAAATTACAATGACTATTTTCTAAGGAGTAGAGCTCATTTCCTCACACTTGGAATGAGTAAGATTGATATTGTTAGTGTTGTCATATAAGGAAAGTTTTACTCTAAAAATTACTTGAGATTGCCATGGTATTTTATTATTTAAAAAGATTAAAGTTAGTCGTGGTGGTTTTGAAAATGGTAGCGTTGAGGCTTTATATATTTGTGTGATTCCTGGGTCTGTAAACCATTATCTAAGATTAGTGTCCTTGATCTTTTGTAAATGGTAAAGCCAACTTTTTGGTCAGTCATATGGTGTATAGTTGGAAGTTTTGAAGCTAATCTCAGGATACATGTATTAGCTTCAAATGTGGACCTATTGTTTGAGTGTTTATTTTTGGTAAAATTGTTACCTCAGCAACAGGTAACACTTGGTCAGGAGAACTATGTGGCTTTCACCATATTGCCATGTTGTATAACTTGTGCATTTGGACTTTGTCTCTTAGAAATAATACTTTCTTTTGTTGGAGAAGGGGAAGAGTTGTGGCATCCAGAGTAGCTCGTGATTGCTTTCCATTATGGAACTGGCTTTCATGGTGGACTTGACAGGAGGTCAAGCAATGATTTGCACAGGTTTGCTGTCAGAGAGGAGGATTTGTGTTTATTTTGTGATAGAAATCATGGATTACAAGTGTTTGGGAGCAAGATTTTAGATTTTCTGCAAAAGCATAGCAAAGAAAAATTATAAAAGTTTACTCTTTGTAACCATTGGTTTTCTTTCTTCTTTAGATGCAGAATCCTGACACGCTGTCAGCAATGTCAAACCCTAGAGCAATGCAAGCCTTATTACAGATTCAGCAGGGTTTACAGACTTTAGCAACAGAAGCTCCTGGCCTTATACCAGGGTAGGTTTATTTGGAGTTTATGAAAGTGCATAATGGTTACCTTCTCTGAAGATTGAGATTTAATGTCCTGCTTTTTAATATATTTAGTTGAGATTACTTTTAGAGTTTTTAAAGTCACAAATACTTATTTTAAGAAGAGTGCTTCTATGTGAAAGTGTAATTTGATGTACTATCTGGTCAGGGGTGGCCTCTAGATTAGACTCTCTGTGCTTTTCCTAGATTTACTCCTAGTCTGGGGTCATTAGGAAGCACTGGAAGCTCTTCTGGAACCACCGCGTCTACCCCTACACCTAGTGAAAACTCCACAGCAAGCACCACTGAACCTGGACACCAGCAGTTCATCCAACAAATGTTGCAGGCTCTTGCTGGAGTAAACCCTCAGGTGACATTTCTTTTTTCTAAAGCTCCAGTTTTGCATACTTCCACAGTAGAGTGTTCCAAATGGAAAAAAGAAAGTAGTTCTTTGATTTTTTTAAAGACAAAATTATGTGATGGTCAGATTAAAAGTAGGCTAAAATTACTTAATTTTTTGCACAATAGAGATTGAGCAGAGGGCCTTATACATGCTGAGAAAGACATCTAACCTTGACGTATATGCCTAGTTTAATATTAATGAAAGTTTAAATGGGTAGGATATGTTTCAAAAGAGGAACATGGCTTTCCAAACAAAAACTTTTCTTTTTTTTTTTTTTTTTTTTTCTTTTTGAGATGGGGTCTTGCTGTGGAATTTAGGCTGGCCTTGAGCTCACTTTTGTAGCCCAGGCTGGTCTTGAACTCGCACCAGTCCTCCTGCCTCAGCTTCCCAAGTGCTGGAATTACAGGCATGCACCAACATGCCCAGTCATTAACATTGCTTTTAAAGCTCAGTGTATTGGGCCAGAGAGATAGCTAAGGTCCTGCATTTAATCCTAGTACCAAAAAAAGAAAAAAAAAAAAAAAAAAAAGTGTATCAGGGCCATGGAATATTCTCAGTGGTCTAAGCACTTGCCTGACAAGTGCAAGGACCCACTTTGATCTCTGGTACTACATGCTGTGCAGGTCCTGGAAACTGCCACACTGAGCTGGCCACCAAGATTGGATGTGGTGGCACATGCTTGTAATCCCAGCAGTGAGGAGGCTGAATCAGGAGGATCACAATGTAGCAAGAACCTGTAGAAATACATAAATTAAAATTTTAAGAAAGTTCAGTGTATCAGAATATTAAGAAACAGTTAAATTTTCTATAAATGTAGGCATGACACAGACTTTCCCTTAAAATTTCTTTCTTTCTTTTTTTTTAACAGCTACAGAATCCAGAAGTCAGATTTCAGCAACAACTTGAGCAGCTCAGTGCAATGGGATTTTTGAACCGTGAAGCAAACTTGCAAGCACTAATAGCAACAGGAGGTGATATCAATGCGGCTATTGAAAGGTTACTGGGCTCTCAGCCATCATAGCAGCATTTCTGTATCTTGAAAAAAATGTAATTTATTTTTGATAACGGCTCTTAAATCTTTAAAATACCTGCTTTATTTCATTTTGACTCTTGGAATTCTGTGCTGTTATAAACCCAATATGATGCATTTTAGGGTGGAGTGCAGTAAGATGTGTGGGTTTTTCTGTGATTTTCTTTATGGGAACAGTGGGAATCAGTGCTTTTCATTTTAAGGCTACTGCATGCATCAAACACTTCTGTATTCATTGTAATTTTTTAAAAAGTGTCACCTTTTATAGTTGGGTGAACAGATTTGTCCTGCATCTGTCCAGTTTATTTGCTTTTTAAACATTAGCCTGTGGTAGTAATTTATGTAGAATAAAAATATTAAAAAGAAGAAAATCATTTGCGCTCTATAATTTGTGGTACAGTATTGCTTATTGTGACTGGCATGTATTTTTGCAACAAATGCTGTAAGATTTATACTACTGACAATTTTTGCTGTATTTGTATACAGTACAGAGTGTGCATATTTGGGACTGCATTTTTAGAAACATGCTATGTGATAGGCTATGTGCACAGAGTACTTGTAACCAACGAAATAAGGCAAGGAAATACTCTTAGAGCTCAGTTTCCTAACCTGTATGGAAGAATCTTACAGTGTTTTTGATAACAGCACCCGGCAAAGAGTGCCAGATAAATACAATGAGAAATGATTCTGGTTACCTGTTTAGGGACATGTAACTGTACAGACAGCGTAATGTAACGTCTCAGCATTCACATAGGACTGTAAATTACCTTAGTCCTGTTCGGATGGAAGGAGCTCCATAGCTTATAACCCAAATGCCTTTTACTAGGACTTTCAGCTTCTTCTTTAGGTAGTTAAAAGGCATTATAATTCACAGTTGAAATGTTGCTTTCACTGAAAGTGTTACTGTTTCAGTTACTTTTAATCACCATATAACAAGAGAATTATCTTTTGGGTTTATCAATTTTCTTTTGCACAGACAGTACATACATTTAAAATCATTTGTGAGCCACTTGTTTCTGAAGTGTTTGGATAGTTCTTTTAAGAAATAGTTAAACATTGTGCTTTTCAGAGCCTCAGAGATGAGGAGGTGGGGGAGGGGGGCAAGACGGAATCTATCCTAGATTGGGCCAGCCTAACTAAATAATACTGGCAGCCAAGATTCTGTTAAAATTTCTGTGCATTTAGTGTAGTAATGAAGTATCATTCGGGATGAAAAAGAGCCGTTTTAACAATGTTGAGTACATTTGGCTGTTCCGCAGCCTTTTTCTTCCTACCCCAAAGAAGTTCTGATTGCCTAACTCACAAACTCTTGGGGTGATACATTCCTTTAGGACCAATTAAAACATAACTTAGGGGTCAGTAATATATGTGGCTGACCCTGGTTCAGTATTCTCTTAGGTCATTATATTCTCTCATGTACAGTTACAGGAATTATAATGTTAAAGTAACCTAAATGAGTTCAGACCAATAAAATCAAGGAAAGTATCTGTTGAATTCCATTAATTCTGTCAAAATACCTATTGAATTCCATTAATTCTATCAGTTGCTTGCTATTAATAAATATCAAGAGGCCAGATTGCCTACCAGTCCCTGCGCTGTTGTGACACTTTCCCCAGGAGGCAACTGTGTTCCAGAGGTGGTGGAGGAGGCATGGCTAAATGCTGTTAAGGGTGGTGTTCTGTGGCTTTGCCCTTGCTGCCTTATGCCTCAGGCTGGTTTAAAGACTTTTGTACTGATGAATGGCAGTATGCAGTATGGGACAGTGTCATAACCAATTTGATGATTTATTAATCACAAAGTAACAATAAATCTCTAGCTTTTACACTTGTATTGTCTTGTCTCTTTTGTAGAAAGACTTCAATTTACATTCTTGAACTATATCTTTCAAAGGTTATTAGAGTTGATTTATCCCAGATTTTATCACACATTGATTATTTAGTGATTTTTTTTTCAGCTTCCCCAATTTAAGTGTTGGGTACATAACATTCTCTGCTGTGGCATATTAAAAAGATAACCCATTGAGATGATGTGATCTGATGATGTGATCTGGGCTCCTTTTTTGTTTTGTTTTCTCCTAGTTGTGTGACTTTAAGCAAGATGTCATGATGTCTTTATTTTTAATGTGGGTAGGTCTGCACAGTATCTTAGACTACTCATTTCTTTTTCTTAACCTAAAAACTGCTGCAATGGCATGTAGAAGGAAAAAAAAATTGATTAAGTCATTCTTGTGTATCCTACTTTAAAAATTCGTTGAGAGTGTGCGGAATTACTGTTTCTTGGTTTTCTGGTTGTGTGAAAGCTGTGCACATTCAGTAGAAACCCTAGCTCAAATTTTAAATTTTGATATCAATCCTAAATTAGAAGTATGTGGCACAGTATTGTTAAGATTCTAGGGCAAGAGTTGGCAGCAGTGAAGCTGTATCTCTCAATAATAAGGGTAAAAATTTAGACTTTCTCTTTTTTTTTAAGACTTTCTCTTAAGTGTGCTGTGAAATTAAGCTATGGTGATCAGCAAGCTAAGTGTACTACATGCATTTTGACTTAGTGATATTTTCCACTTATATTAGGCATATCGGAATAAAGTATACTTCAAAGTCTAAAAAGATACTTAAAATGCTAGGCTTAAGTTCTCTTATCAAATTATTTAGTACAAATTGAAAAAATGCAGTGGTAAAAATAATACTTAAAGATTTTATTTCCCAAGCAGGTGTTTTTGTTTCTGTTTTTGTTTTTTCAGACAGTCTCAATGTGTAGCCCAGGCTGGCCTCAAACTTCTCCCCTAGCCTGCGAGTGCTATAATTACAGGTGCTCACCACCATGTTTGGTTTAGTTTTTGTTACTTTTTTTTCCTTTGGTACCAGGGATTGAACTCAGGACCTTGTGCTTGCCAGGCAGGCGCTTATGCCTCTGAGCTTTCTCCGTAGCCCTAGTTTCTGGTATTTATGTTAATAACAAGTAAAGCTAGGCTCTGTGTGTGTATGTACACTTATATGAACTTATTTAACAAAAACAAGTTGATATTTAAGTTAGAAAAGTATTATATATTGTACTTCCCTTCAGAGGTTAATAAATATGAAAGAAGTTAAGGATGCTGCATTGAAGAAGTCTGTTTAAAGCTGCTTAGGCACTGGGTGTGGTGGCATGTGTCTGTAATCCCAGCTTTCGGGAGGCTGTAAATAGGCAGATCATTATGAGTCCAATCTAGTAGTGAGATCTTGAACACTCATAGAACCTTCCCTAAAATACAATAAAATAAATGAAGCTGTTTAATTTAGTGATTTTTAAAAATCAATCATTCATTGATTCATTAATTCATTTCATTTATTCGGCACAGAGTCTCACTATGCAGCTTGGACTTGTAGTAATTCCTATCTCAGTCTCCCCAGCGCTGAGATTACACGTGTGTGCCACCATGCCTGCTTTCAGCAGCCAGCATATTGTGCCTGGGATTGTCAGGCTGGTACAGCATCAAACTTGGGTCCTTGGGCTTGCCAAGCAAGCACTGAGACCTTAGCTATCTCCCCAGCCTGAATCTGGCATTTTCTAATTTTGCTGGACTGGACGAGCACTTCAACTACACTGAATTTCAAGGCAATGCCATATTCAGTGAACAAACTACAGGAAGAACTGACTTAGCAAATCTCCCCTCTACTGTTGTACACAGGTACTCAGCTATTTTCTTTGGCTTATATAAAGGCTGCCATTCTCTCTTGGTTCAGCTTTAAAGTCTTTGCAAACTTTGCTAATCCATGAGTGATTTATTATGAATTACTTAGCCTTTATCAGCAGCTGCTGAATTTCTTCTCATTTACTTTATGACACTGCTTTGAAATTAACATCAAGTTCTCCACTTCTTTGTTACCTCCTTTTCATAGGCATGAACATCTGTTGAACATAAAGTTGTTTTCTAGTTACTCAAAGTATAATAAGTGCCTGCCAACATGAGGCTTGCATAATAGGATGCAGGAGTACACACAGTAAACAGGACACATATTGCCTGCCAGTAATTTTAAATATTTTGGTGAAAAAGAAGCATAAAGATGCTAGGGCATGAAGAAGGTATTCTTGTGGAAGGTGGCCAGAAAAGGCCCAATAAGGAGGTGACACTTAGAACCGTATTTTGGGGGATGGTATATGAACAGTTGGGCAAAGAAAAGCACAGACTAATGAAAAAGCCCAGGGAAAATGCATGTCCTAAATGTGTTTAGAACACAAGAGTCCATTGTGGCTGGGCAGAGTTAGCTACAAAGAGAAAGCAGTGTAAGAGAATAAGATGAGAGATGTAGGGAATGGCCCAGGAGCTTGACAGGGAGAACTTGTTCATATATGAAGTTTTGCGTGTGGAATGCAGGAAGGGTCTTGTTTTCTGAAAATTCTAAGTAGAACTGCTGGAATATGAGCTGGGTGGAAGCAGGGACCCTTTTAGGAAGTCAATAGGGTTTACAGGGACCCAATAGGATTTACAGATAATAGAAGTATAAAAGTAAATGCAAGAGGAGAGTAACACAAGGTAGGCAATATGGAGTCAATCCAAAGTTTGGTTTTGGCTCTTAAGTTTGATGTACCTGATTGAACATGGAAGTGAAGATACAGAGGAAGCAGTGGAGGTGATACAAGGCAGATGGACCACAAGGTAGGTGAGGCAACAGCCCAGAGAGGTCCTAAATGTGGAGACAGGTGTAGTGGACTGAGATAAGTGCTGCTGCCCTGGGACTCACCACAGGTCAGATGTTAACCTTGGTATTTAGTAAAGGGAAGGCCTGCCCCTTGACATGACCACATGTTCAGTAAAATCATGGCTAAGTAGGGCTGGCCTGATAGCTCAGCGGGCCAACACCTGCTTAGAGTGCAGAGACCAGGGTTCGATCCCCAGGGCTCACTGAGACTAGATTAAGTTTGGGTGTGGTGGTGCATCCCTGTGATCCCAGTGCTTGGGAGGCTGAAAACAGAATCATTGAGTCTGATCCATGTAGTGAGACCCTGTAGACCCTGTCCTAAATACAGAAAAAGAAAAAAAAAAAAATTATGTCTAAGTACACTGAGATAATACAGAGCACAGAAAAATGGCAGTAGCTGTAGCTAGAGGAAGAAGAGTGGTGGTGCAAAATGTTTGCCTTTCGTTTTTTGCTCCAGATGAGAACCAGAATGTTTGTATTCTAAAGGAATGGGGAAAGCTTGATGGAGTAACTTTTTTACCAAAAAGCACAAAGAAAAAGGAGTTACTATACTGCAAGCTTTTGATTCCCAGAATAGTTTAAAAGAACAGCAAAAACTGGCACCTTTGCTGCATGGGTTAATACATCCTTGTCTTCAGCCAGGGCTGTGAGAGTGTGTCCAGTCTAGCTGAACAGCTTGTGGTGGTTAAGCTCTGAAGCAGAGGGCGTCCTTTACTCATAAGAGTCTTACTGATAAGACTGAGGAAAATTTCAGTTGATTACTGAGTGGAAGAAGCATCCCTATTTATAATGTATTTAGGACTTGTGCATTTTGACTAGGTTTTTTTCAAACATGTACTTACACTTCCTAAAAAGGGTGGAATTTTCACTATGTTGAGGTTCTCAAATGTTTTACAACAAACCACCCCATAGCTTGATTGCTTCAAAATAAATCATGTGTTTTGCTTATGAATGAGTACTTTTAGCAGAAATTTGTGAACACAGCAATAGTGACTTGGCTGGGTCTACAGAATTTGCTTTCAGGAGCTCTCATCATATCCCCCTCACCCCTTCTTCCCCTCTCTCAGTTACTCTTCTCATTGCTGGGAACAAATACCCAGTGCCCAAAATGAAGGAAGGAAAGGTTCATTTTGCTCACAGTGGAGGTTTCAGTCTATACTCAGCTGGCTCCAAGGCAGACTGGCACATGGCAGAGAGCAGCCATTCATGGCTGCAGCAAAGAGCAAGAGAACAAAGGGAGGGGCAAGAGCTCCAGCAGGTAGCTAGCCTGTCTCCCCTCCTTAAATTGTAATACAAATTACCTGCCCCAGGGTAGGTATAGCATCCATACCCACAATCATAAAGCCCTAAAGCCGCCCTATGACTGCTAGAGGCTTTGGGGGGAGACAACTAGACACAAACCATAGCAGCCCCTACAAAGTGTACCCAGGTCCTTGGTTCCTTCCTCTCTATGAGCCTTTTCCACAGGGTTGCTTGTGTCATGTGGAAGATGGGTTTAGGAAGTATATAAAAATGAAAGCTGCCAGCCCTCTGGATCCAAGGCCTGTGGGGGCAAGCATGTGGCATGTGTGTTTTCCCTGTAAGAAAAGATGTTAATGTATGAGTTGGTTTTTTTTTTTTTCCCTAAATTAAAATCTCAGTATTCAGGTTTAATTACAGAGTTGACACTTTTGAGATAAATCAGTATTTGAGTTGCAGCTTGAGCACTCATCCTGAAAAGGTTTGCCAGTCTTGGAGATGAAAGTTGGTAGGAAATCAGTTTTAGTCAGAAGTACTGAGGAGGCAGACTCATGTTTTCAGAGCTTCACATGCAAGGAGGGACTCAGGGATGCAGAAAGATTTGATGTGAGGAGAGGGGTCTTCCCTTCCGTGGCCTCAGTACTACAGACTGGACTTCTTGGGGCAGCCCCTTTAGTTCTTCAGACATATTTTCCTGCAAGTCACACCTCACAGCAGTTAACGTGCTATTAGGAGGGGAGTTACACATTCTGATGTTACTGAGTGTGAGGAATATTCTGAAAAAGATAATGTAGCAGTTGCCACATATCATGTACATGTGGCTTCTCTTCAGAATGCCAGGCAAAGCAGGGGGGGTGTGTACTCTTGGAAAAGCAGCTTTGTGTGGGCACTAGAAGATAAAACCTTTGCAGTGATTACTTGCGAAGGAGTGGCCACCATTGCAGCTCAGCTGCTTGTCCGATATTGCAGAAAGAGGTTTTCTTGACTGAGTCCACTTTGGGAAAGTATGAACAAAGCATTCATTCTAATCTTGGTGCTATGTGCTGGCTCAAGTCCTGTGCAGAAGGCGTAGGGTATTGTATTATTTTGTTCCTTCTTAAAACATTGTAGTAAAACAGACATAAGAATGTAAGGAACATACTTCAGTGGCATTAGGTACACACAGTATTGTATAACGATTACTTTCACCGTGTACATCTCAACAACCAAAGGGAAATTGTGTAGCTATGAATAGTGGCAGCGCCAATTGCTGTCACTCCAGTCCCTGGTGCTGGCAGCCTCCTGTGTCTCAAGTTTGTTCTGGGTTTTTTGTATGAACAGACTCACACAAACATGGGCTCTCTTATGTGTGGCTCGTTCGTGTTTTCAATGTCTGTTGTGCCATGCATGTCACCATTTGGCTCAGTAACATTCCTTCGCATATACCACTGCTCCAGGTGCTTCCCCAGCCCATTGTTATAGTGCAGTGGCCAGGGCATACCTGTGCTGTCTTAGGCAGGTCACAAAGCAAAGATCTCAGTCAAAAGTGTCTTCAAATCCACAGCGGAGCACAGCCTGCCTGCCAGTAAACCCTGAACAACAGTTTGCCTTGCACGGTCAGCCAAAGCTTTGCTGAGAGAAGATGAAGCTGGGCCCAGAAAGACCTACATTTAAACCAAGAGTCATTTCTAGGTGTGGGGACTGGGAGAACATGGAATAGGAGCTGCTACTTCCCTCTCCCTCTCATCTCTCCAGGTAGGATGGGGGGACAACTGGGTGCAGTTGTGCCCCTTCTCATCCTGAAGTCATTTGCCAGATTAATTTCTTGATATAATTAACATGTCATCAAATTTGTACACTTAGTAGTTTTTAGTATAGTTGATGTTGTACAAACATCTCTGCAGTCCAATTCCAGAATGTTTCTATCACTCCTGCAAAATTCCTACCTTTTCTACCCACAGCAGCGCACTCATGCTTCCTGCCTCCCTGAATCTGCCTATTCTGATCTTTCATATAAATGTATCAAGGGATATGTGGCATTTTGTTCTAGTTCCTTTCACTTAGCACAGTATCTTCAGGATTCATTCATGTCGCATGTATTATTATTCTGCACCTTTTTGTGTCCGAGTAATACTCCATTGTAAGAATATTTTGCTTATCATTCATTAGCTGCTAGACTTGCTTTCCTGATCTCTGTATGTTCACCTCACCTCACCTCACCTCACCAACTTGTTTGCCCTGCTAAACCAAGAAACACTTGAGAGCAGAGGTCTGGGCCTTATTAAAAGTGGTCTGTCCTTTTCCTCTTTGCAAGCTCAGCTGACTTGTGACACGCAAGTGTCCTTGGCCAAACAGAAAGTTCGTCTCACTCTTACGCAGTGGTATGAGTCAGGTACTAGCCACTCTTTGGAAATCCTGCCCATGTCACCAGCCCAAGTGTCACCTCAGTTTGCCTATTACCAGTAGCCTTTTGTGAACCGTCTGGAGCTTCTGGTCAGCACCAAGCCAGCTTGAACTTCACAGGATCACACGTGCCCTCCCAGAGGGGTTCAGAGCAGACTGCAGGCCCAGCTTGCCTGGGGTTCCCAGCCCTGGCTGCTGCTCAGTCAGCTGGGAGCCTGCCTGCATTCAGGGACTTGGCACCCTCCTCCGAGATGCTGCCAAGCCAGCTCAGAGGACTTGGTGCTGGCTTGGTGCTGACCAGAAGCCCCACAGACAGTTCACAAAAGGCTACTGGTGATATGCAAACTGAGGTGACACTTGGGCTGGTGACATGGGCAGGAGTTCCAGAGTGGCCATTATCTGACTCATACCACAAGAGGGACTGAGGAAGAGTGAGACAAACTTTCTGTTTGGCCAAGGACAAATGGACTGTAATGCATGCCCCAGGTTGAAAACTGCTGCCTTCCCTTGTTCTTTTCTTGTGACTGACTGGAAAGGTGACCCAGCTATGATGGAAGAAGTTGCAGGAAGAAGTTCCTCCCTTCTGGGAGGAATGGAGTTGCGGGTAAGGCCTCACTGCACCTTCTCTTCTAAGGACTCTCTAGCCTGGAGTGCCTCATCTTTTCTGCCTGTCTAAGCCCATGGAGAACCAGGACTCCGGGTCACCTCATTCAACCCTGCAGACCCCATGAGAGCCCAGCCAGTTCCTTCATCTGCATCTGCATCATGCAGCCACAGAGTTGTTAACCAGACAGTTCCTAGTGCCTGTGCGAGAGTACTAGGCTAGGTGGAAGCGGAAGCCAGGCCGTGGCGCCCTGCAGCTTGGCACGATAGAAAAGCCATGGCTCACATTTTCCTAAGCAAAATGCCATCGGCCCACAAGGCCTTGTCATTCCAGTAGCACTTGCTGTTGGTAGCTCCTGAGACTTAAGATGGACTGTGCCCTTGTAAAAGAAAATGCAGGATTCATTCTAAAACTGCCAGAACGGACCAGCAGGCTTGTGGGCTGGCCGGAGTAGATGCAATGCCTTCCTCTGCCATGACTGCCAGATCGCACCCTGCAGCACCATCCCTGCCCCGGGCTAACCCTTCACTCGCATCAGATCCACCACTGATGGCTTTTGCAGAAGAGGGTGGGCAGTGGACACATGCCCGGTCTCCCATGAGGTGCACTCTCCAGACCCCACTGCCCTCCAGTGAGAGGTAGGTCTGTGAGCCCCACCTCCCTTTCACCACCTGTGCAGTTGTACATCTGCAAACCATGTAATTTTAAATTTATCCTGAAATGACTCACTTAACTTAAGTGTACAGTTGGCCCTGTGCCCATGGGTTCTGTATCCAGATTGAACCAATCTCAGATCAAAAATAAAAAATGGGGGGCCAGGGAGATAGCTCCATGGCACAAGTGCCTGCCTGGCAAGTGCAAGGTCATGAGTTTGAACCCTGGTCCCACCAAAAAAAAAAAAAAAAAATTAAAAATAAATAAATAAATAAATAAATAAATAAAAATAAAAAATGGTATCTGACCTGACCATTTTCTTGTCATTCCCTAAACAATGTAGTATATTTACATAATATTTACTCTGCATTAGATACTATAATTAATGATTAAAGTATACAGATTTTTGTGGGTTATATGAAAATATATCATTTAATTTTGTGCATATTCGTGTGTGTGTGTGTGTGTGTGTGTGTGTGTGTGTGTGTGTGTGGTGTTGGGGTCTGAACCCAGGACCTTGAGCATACTGGGCAAATTAGTACTGAGCTAAACACCTAGCAGTCTAGTGTTAGTTTATGAAAGGATCTATGCATCCTTGCAGATGCAGGTAGATGACTGTATTTTTTTTTTTTTTTCTATATTTAGGACAGGGTCTACAGGGTCTCACTAGGTAGACTGGACTTGTAGTGAACCTCCTGTTCACAGCTTCCCAAGTGCTGGGATTACAGGCTAGTGCCACTACGCCCTGTCTTAATCACCCTGTCGGGGGCTTGCCAGGTAACTCAGTCCGTTAAAGCACATGATTTGGGAAAGTCTCTCAGGTGCCAGGGACCGCAGTTCATTCCCCTCCATGATGCATTAGACCTATGATTAAGGCAGCCTCAACCAGCCAAAAAAGGTGGGGAGGGGCTTTCCAATCACCCTGTCAGCATGCCCTGTAGGTGGGGCCAGGACAGAACACGGGATCAAACCCTGGCCTTTGTGCTTTGCCTAAGTAGGCCCTTTAAGTCTGCTGAGCTATCAGGCAGGCCCACTGTGTGTATTCTTACAAGAACTGTCCTATCACTACACAGAATAGATACTTATCTTAAATATAGTAGAAGGAAAATAGAAATAACAACAATGTAACAGTCCATTGTGAGACTACAGCCACCAGAATTCTGAGCCTGTGGCAGGCTCTGTTGGAATGGGAGACATGTCAGTGCTGGAAGGTGGAGACACTCGTACTCAACAGATGTCCTCAACGTCACACATCAGTGGAGTGGCAGAGCAGTGCCAGGGGGACCCTTTAGGATCACATGCATGAGGCACTGAAGGCCTGTCCCTCAGCACTGAAGCTGCAGTCGAATGCCATGTGCAGTCCTATCCTGCTGCACACTTTGAGCTGATCACTGCATTATTTCCAGCTCTCTCAGTCTGAAATTTGAAGATATTCTGGAGTAGGAATTTCTCAAAGGGAACTACTGTGTCATCTCCCCCACTTGAAAACAACTTTTCCTTGTTTTTAATCTTTATTTTGCCAAAATAATCCTTTTCATTATCAGAAAAGATTCTAGCCAAACTGCATTCTGATGAATTTCAGAGACTTTTAGGTAAATGGCTGCACTTTGAGACCATACCATTATTTACTTTTCCGAGACAAGGTCTTAACTATGTAATTCAGGCCAACCTTGAACTCGCAGTCCTGCTGCTTCAGCCTCCTGAGTGCTGGGATTATAGGCATGCCTCACCACACCTGGCAGAGACCAGATTTTTAAGTGGAATAAATAAGATACACATTTAAGTATTACCTTGTTTTTCTTGTGTGAGAAACCAAAAGCATGAGAAAGGATCAAACAGATGATAATTAGGAAGTAGGAAGAAAATGTTCAAAATAGAAAGGAAGGGCAAAGCAAGAACAGGGAAAAAAGCTATAAATAAAGGGTAGAGATGTTGAAAGGAGGGGAGGGAAATGGGGAAAGAAAAGGTATGTATGGGACAAATTCTCTACAATAAATTTCTTTTTTTCTTTTTGGTATAAAGTTCAGGCAACCATCTTTTTTTTTTTTTTTTTTTTCTTGATGGTATCAGGGATCGAACTCAGGACCTTGCGCTTGCCAGGCAAGCATTTATTCCACTGAGCTATCTCCCCAGCCCCTGAAATTCCCTATAATGAATGTGATCATTATATAGTCTAAAGTACCAATAAAATAAAAAAAAAAATCAACTGCTTTCAAAAATTTCAAAACTCTACCTTTTAAGTAGTAGTTACATAATTTTCTGTTTAAGTCACACCCACATACATGACACAAGTGCTTAGCAGAGTCAGTGCTGTTTTGAGATGACATAATTTTGGCCATGAGGCAAGAAACTTGGTTTTGCTGCTGATAAAGATATTTGTCTTAGGCTGCTGGGTGAGGGCATTTCTGTGAACCACAGCTTCGGGACAGAGGCTGGCAGTTAGACTAGGTGTGTGAAATGACTTGTAGGTAGGTGGTCGATTGCTGCTCCTGAGACAATTCCTAGGGGATGGCAAGGACAGCCAAATTTCATTTATTATAAATATACAGCCATGAGTGTTCTACACAAGGTAATGATTTCCAGCACAGATTATGAATTACCCGTAATCATCTGAGTGCATCACATGAATTTCAACTTCAATTTTAGCTTTTCAGTTTCCTTGTCTTTTCTTCCCTTGTGCCAGCCCATGATGCCAAGGACATCATAGATTCGTACAACTGCAGTTAGACAAGTGCGTCTTACTGCGCTGTGATTTGTGCATTTCAAGAATTTAGAATACAGCATGGGCAAGGAGACTCAAGCAGAATTTGGAGTGGGACAGAGATTCCGATTTCTATTCTAGACCACCAACAGGAAACAAGTCTCACTTCATTTTCAGTGTTTCCGTAACTGTAGTAATGATCTCGGGAAGCTTTTTGTCCACACTGACTTCTATGAAGTTTTCTGGAGCTCTT
Source organism: Myocastor coypus (assembly GCA_004027025.1). Lineage (NCBI taxonomy): Eukaryota > Metazoa > Chordata > Mammalia > Rodentia > Myocastoridae > Myocastor > Myocastor coypus. The sequence goes on along the minus strand of PVJA010028348.1, from coordinate 2,815 downwards.
GGGGGCTCCAGAGTATCGAACTGGGACTGCAATAACTCAGGGGGCATGAAATGTCCTTTCCTTTGGAGTAAGCGTCTGGAGATGACCTCGAATGAGCCGCTCAGATGGACCACGAAGAGCTGCACCTCAGCCAGCTTCTCTTTCTTTGACTCCCCACATTTTGTAGGTGTACTATCTTTTCCTTTTCTTAGGATGTCTCTGTATATTTTCTTCAGGGCTGAGCAGGCTAGAACTACGTGCTGTCCTGAGGCTGTATCTCTTTTTTGAAAGGAGGGAGGATAAAGAGTGATAGAAAAATAAGTTAAGTGCAGAACTACTCTGCCAGTAGGTTGGAAATTAAGTTTAAGCACCACGCACACTTGGCTTTGGGTTACAGATTGATTGATGATTAGGGATTGAGGGCTTGGGCAAAGTTCACTGCCCACATGTCCAATGTGACTGCTCAGGTTAGCTGCCTGCAGAGCTGTGGTAAGGAAGTTGAGGTGCCTGGAACACAGAAACACAGGAAAGACTGCCCTGCTCCTGCGGACATGGGATGTGACTAAGTCTCAGCAGTAGACGCAGAGCCAGTGGCATGCACCTGTGCCAGGCAAATAGCTCAGCCCAGGTCCTCTCAGCAGGTCCAGCGTCTCACTACTTTCCACCCACTTTGCAGTGAGGATCAGGGGAGTCACTAGAGAAAGTGAGAGAAGGTATGGGTGCCTGAGCAGACAAGGCAAACATGATGTGAGATGTTTGCAGGGACCACCAAGGACAAAATCTGGGCAGCCTGACCCAGCATGAAGGGAACCTAAGGAGTGAGCCCCACTCCACTCTGCTGCATCATGGCTGGCAGTCATGCTGGGGTCAGCAAGGGACTCCAGAGGTAAGAGGCAGAAGGGAGAGGCTGGCCTGTATTTGGCTGAAAGCTGTCTTCAGAACTTAAAAGAGTTCTGCCTGGGCTTGACAGTGCACACCTATAATCCTAGCAGTCAGGAGGCCGAAGCAGGAGGATTGCTGTGAGTTCAAGCCAGCCTGGATTACAAAGGGAGACCTTACTCCCTTCCCCTATAAAAGTACTTAAGAGTGGAGTTGAGTTGGTCCATATCTAGTGAGATCTCACTTCTGGATTTAGTCTGTACCTTCCTGGGTAAGGTCCTCACTTTTGCTCTCAGTGCTGGTCAGTTCTGTTATAGGGACTTCAATGAGTATACTGAGGACAGAGACCCAGATGGGCAGGAGCTCCCACACTCTGAAACCTTAAATGTGAAGCTCCTAAATGCAAATCCTAAGCCCATATGAAGACTGGACTCCCAGCCATGTCAATAAGGTCTGAAAAAAGCACACTGAATTTTTGGTTATACTGATTTCCCATAGCCCAGATGGTTTTGTTTTGACAAAACATGGCTTCTTCTAACCCATTCCCTGCCTTTTCTTTATTCTTCTTCAGTCCCATCCAGCATTTCCAGCGGTGTCAGGGCTGGGTGTAGTTAGCTCAGAGACATGATTCAGAGCTGGACAACACAGCTCCACTCCCAGCAGCCAGGCACTTGTGTTCTCATGAATGGTCCCAGGCGTCCTCGGCCGTCAATAGCTTGAGAACAGGAGTGGTGACACAGATGGATTACATAACGGGGGGCATCAGTTAATATTTCCAATGATACACTCCTGATTAGCCGTTCTCACTGGAAGCCATGCACCATCTTATCCCCCATGATATTCTGTGAATAGGAACTATGTGCAGCTCATGTTACTACGAAAAAAGAGCTGTGGAAGCCATGTGGCTGGTGCAAACTCCCAGCTGGTGCTCATCACAGAGCAGATGGAAACAAGGCCCTAAGCCTGGCTGAGCAGCACGCCATCCATGACTGCTTGAAATAGGCATCATTACGGAGAGGTGAGCATTCTATGTCTGGCATCCTTTCTCAGCCAGGTGTGATTGCAAGAGTGACTCCTACTGTTCTGACAGGATTCTTTACTCACTAGCTAGAGGATGTCTTACCTTAGTAAAATGTCATGCAAGCTGCAGAGCCATGGGATCCTGTCCTGGAATCAGAGCAGACATGAAGGAACTTTTTACAAATGCCAAGGTCCAGAATCAGTGGCTATCAGTGTTTTTTTGTTTGTTTTGTTTTTCATGATAAAAGCTGCTCATCCTCCATTTGAGTATGTGCATGTTTAAACCTTTCTGTGGTTCAAATAGACTGAAGACAAATCTACTGCACTGCATATATATCCCGGTCCTCTCACTGCAGACAAGCTCTCACCCTGCTCTCAGCTATGCTCTTTTCCTGCTCATCATGCCTCCAAAACCCAAACTCTCCCAGAAAGATGCACTGTGACAACTGTTTTTTCCTTTCTTGCTGTATTGGGGATCAAACTCAGGAGTTTCTGCTTGCCAGACAGGAACTTATACCGCTGAGCTATATTCCCAGCCTGTTTCTTTTCTTTCTTTTTTTTTTTTGCAGTGCTGGGATTGAATGTAGGGCCTCAAAGGACAGGCAGGTATTCTGCCACCGATCCACATCCCTGGCCCTGACAATTTTACTTTTGCAAAAGAGAGGACAGAAGACATTTATGTAGCAAACCCTGCAGTGTCTTGCAAATAAATTTTCTCCTTCGTATGGGGTAAACTGTAAATACTGGCTGTCCTATACTGAAACGAAGATGAAAAAAACCTTTCCTTAGGAAAGCTAAAACATATGTAGACTAAAGAGTACAAAGCAAGCCTCTATGTGCCAGTGATGCATCTTTTTTTTTTTCAATTCTTTAATTGTTTAAATTTAACAATGGTTATATTACATATTTTCATCATCGGATCAGTTTAGATTAATAC
>PVJA010028347.1:0-27696 GCA_004027025.1 Myocastor coypus | reverse complement strand
AGAAAGAAAGAAAGAAAGAAAGAAAGAAAGTCAAAATACCAAAGGATGAACAGGCTAAAATTTGGTACATGTTTATATTTCTAAATATCTGTGTAAAAATGTGTAACTCCTTTTATCACATTCCAGAGATTTATTAGAATATCAATGATTTATGGAAAATGCCAATTATAAGTTAAGCCTAAGATATTTGATATTCAGAAAGACAGTGATAGTAAACTCAAGCACCCATGTTTTAGAGTAATAGTATCACTAAGATTTTCTTCTGGAGGGCTAAGAATATAAATTTAAAGATCAAACATTAGAGAAATATAAAAGGGCTACAAGGATAGCCAATATTTTTGCTCTAGTCCTTCAAAGTCAGCGAGGACTCAGGACAGAAGAGAACCTGTACTGTAATATCTTATAACTCAGTGGTTTCTCAAACTTTCTGTTCAAGGAGATTAAGGGACCACAGAGAAAAGGGATTGAATGTAAATAGTGTGCCTAAGGAGAATCGCCGAGAGAGAAAACATTCTGTTGGGCTTTCACAGAGAGCAAACTGGTCAAGCAATGTCTGTGGCTCATCCGGAGGGCTGACACTGACAAAAGATTTGCAAACTGTTGTATACGCTTCTAGGGTAAATCCTGAGAGGATTTAACTGATCTTTTCAGATACAAAAGTTACATTTTTGTTATATAGGTCTTGTTTTATCTTAGTCTTAGCCATCCAGCAGAAAATTCTAATCATAAGCCATGAAGCTATATTAATAAGCTGAGCTGTAAAAGGCTCAAGTCAGCAGCTTCCATCATCACCAGTTCTGCTGATATCCCACTACTATTATGGACTATTGAACTATATATACAACTACTTTCTCTTAGTTTAATGAGAATAAAGACTTGTATCTATAGTATTTTGACTAAATACTATATAGTACTTTGTGTAAATACTATAGATGTAGTATTTTGTCTGAGTACTATATAAGTATTATAGAGTAATGCTATATAGATATAGCATTATTATAAATAATACCATATCAGTATAGTATTTTGTTTAAATACAATATAAGATGGTCATGCTCATTCAGAGCACCTTATATTCTGCACAACTACTATGAAGACAGCAGAATACAATGTCTTAATTATTGTAACTGTCCTACTACCCTGTTGTGAAACTCTCTCATTTCTATTTCTTTCTCATTAAAATTAATTTAAAAAAGAAAACAAATTAGATTTAGTGAAATTCTAAAAAAAATAGTTTTGGCAAAATAAAGCTAAACTAAAAGAAGTATACCACAAAATAGGATGAAAACCTGAAGAAAGTGTCATGAGTGGGGTTTTTTTTGCAAGAAAAGCAATGCAATACGGACACATGTTTTACAAAATTATTTTATAGTAATCACCCAAAGAAACATATACAAAGATTGTAGGTAATCTATCTATACTAAAAACCCAAGAATTCAGCTGCTGAGGCCTCAATCCTAAAATCCTACATGAGTCCAGTTGAAGTCCTAGAGCTCGTGAAAGCTTCCCCGAAGCCTCACTGGAGACCTCAAGCCAAGGACAGTGTCTCATGAAGACCTGTTTCGCAGATCTATATTGGAAAGGCTCAAAAGTCAATGGTGGAAGCCAGAAAGTTTACACCAGCAGGGTGAAGGATCTGTGCTAACACACTGAGGCCTCTGAGCTGGAGGCCAAAAATAATCCTCAAGGTAATAACCAAAGCTCTCAAGAAAAGTACCACAGCCATCGTCAGCAGCAATGAGTTCCCAAGCTCCTCTGAACATTGTGAAAGCCAAGTTATCGTGGGTGTGGGAGGCCTAGCTGGGAATTGTTGCCAGCAGTATACGAGCCAAACCTGTAGAAGATATTTGGAAGTCTGTTAGGAGAGCTATTTAGAGAACCTGCTGGAGATGTTGGAAGCTATTGTTTCTCTTAGGCTGTTCTGCTAGAGGAAAGCCAACATAACAAACATCTTCACAATTCTAAGTGCTGTGCCATCTTCCTCCAGAACTAAGAAGCAATGCTCTAGGTAAGGACTGACCCAAGCTCCCTGAAGTGAACCATATTCATTCCCAGCCAAAAGGAGGTCTTAAGTTTCCCCAATGAGAACAGAAAAGTTTTTCAGAAAAGCCAGCATGACAAAGTCCTCTAGCAGAACAGCCCAAGAGAAACAATAGCTTCCAACATCTCCACCAGCCTCTCTAAATAGCTTCGCTCACTGACTCCCAAATATTCTCCGTAGTTTTGCCTGTTATGCTGCTGGCAGCAGCCCCCAGCTCGGCCTCCCACACCCAGCATCATGCTAGCTCAGTGCAGCTCAACTGGATGGAGCAAGCTGACCATCAGGCTGCAATCCGTCACAGCAATTCATGCAGTTTTCATCTTATTTTCTGGTATATTTCCTTCAGTAAAGCTAAGACAATTAGGATCCATCCAAATAGACGCAATGAAGAAAGGAGCTAACAAAAAAAAAATCTAGACCATTTTGTCAGCTTGAATAGAACATTTACTGCTAATTAACACAATGTGCAAAGAGACAAAAAATGTTAAATTGTCATAAAGAAGAGTTGCTGAAGCAGAAAATTGTAATATCTTGTTCACAAGTAGATGTTGGTTTTGCTTTGCAGTGTGAGAACTTAAATTCAAAAAAATCTAAGTTGCAAATATAAAATAGAAATTGAGGACATATTAAGCTATTTTCCCCAAAAAATCCTCTTGAGTATAGATGATACAGGAAGCTGTCAGCAGATACACATATAGGGAGGGGGGTACAGAAGGCACAGGCAGCAGAGGAAAACCCTAGCCTACACATGGTTAGAGCTCAACCTTGCGAAAGTTCTACAGAGAGTTATTAAAATCAGATATAGTCATACAGGTGTTTCACATTGCAGCATTAGAGAAGTGCTTTGTATCCATGTATGAGTCAGTCATTGTCTAGTACATCCTGTGACTAAGAAAGACACTGATAGACTCAGCTGGGAGACTTCAGTGTGTGGCGGCTTAAGCATATTGACCTTCCAGGAGGGATCCAGCTAGGCATCAGTATTCTTCCTAGAAAGAAATTATATACAGGCGAATATTCCTCTAAAATGGGAAGATTCACTGTTCAAATATTGGCTCTGAGATTGTTCCCAGTTGAGCTTGAATATAAAAGTCATGAATTCAAGACACCTGGCATCAAGTGACTGGCATTGATACTAAGTTTTTCTCTTCCACTCATAAAGTACTGTTTCTTTCCTACATTTTTTGGCCAGAGTAAATATTGTGTTCTGAGAACATAATTTTACCAGTGATAATTGCTTCAGGGGTGTGGAGATTAGTTTGTTTTAGAAATTTACTGTGTGTGGGCCAGAGAACATCTGTATACACTATGCAGAAGATTAACTACAATATTAGCATAAAGTCAAGAATTGTAATGCCTCCTGCCTTCGTTGCCCAAGATTGTCTTTGCTATTCTAGGTTTGCTGTTCCAAATAAATTTTAGGAATGATTGAGTGAGATTTCATTAAATCTTTATAACAATTTTGTGATTATAGACCTCTTCAAAATGTTAGTTCATCCTATCCAGGAGTAGGGAATCTTTCCATCTTCTGAAATCCTCTACGATCTCTTTTATTCAGAGTACTATAGTTTTCTTTCAATAAAATTTTTACTTCTTTAGTTAGATTAATTCCTAGATATTTCATTTTCTGTGGTGCTATTGTAAAAGATATTGTTTCTCTAATTTTCCTCTCAGTGTGCTTATTATCTGTGTAGAGGAAGGCTATTGACTTTTCAGTACTGGTTTTGCACCCTATTATACTACTGAATTTGCATATTAATTCAAGGAGCTTCTTCGTGGAGTTTTTTTGGCTCTTCCAATTAGACTATCATGTCATCTGAAAATAATGAGGCTTTAACTTCTTCTTTTCCTATTTTATTCCTTTAATTTCTCTCTCTCGTATAATGGCTACAGCTAATAATTCCAGAAATATATTGAATAGGAGTGGTGATAGAGGACAACCTTGTCATGTACCAGATCTCAGAGTAAAAGACGTCAGTTTTTTCCCCATTTAGAACTATGTTAATTATTGGATCATCACAGATAGCTTTTATCACATTGAGGTAGAGGCCGTCTCTTCCAATTTCCTGTCAAACTTTGAACATGAATGAGTGTTAGACTTTGTCAGAAGCCTTTTCTGCATTCATTGAGATGATCGTTTTTTTTCTCTCATTTATATATATATAAATGGTCAGCTCAGCCTGCCGAGGGGCTGGGGCTAGAGAAGCATGTGTTTCCAGGGATTGAACTGAGGGTTCGGCAGTTGGCTAAGCTTGCCTAAGCAGGTGCTTTAGATGGCTGAACCACGTTGCTGTCCCCTGGCTCTGTTGATATAGTGTATTTCTTTTTTTTTTTTTTTTTTGAGACAGGATCTCGCTATGCAGTTCAGGCTGGCCTTGAGCTCACTTTTGAAGCCCAGGCTGGTCTCGAACTCGCACCGATTCTCCTGCCTCAGCCTCCCGAGTGCTAGGAGTAATCCTGGCACCACACCTGGCATGTATTTCATTTATACATTTGCATATGTTGAACCATCCTTGCATCACATCTGTATACACTATGTATACACAATCTTCTTGATGATTTGCTGTATTGTATTTGCAAGTATTATGTTGAGGATTTTTACATCTATGTACATGAGAGGGATTGGCCTATAGTTCTCTTTTTTAGTTGCATCTATCTGTGGTTTTGCATCAATATAATATGTGCCTCCAGGAATGATTTGGGGAGTATTGTTTCCTTTTTAATTTCATTGAGTAGTTTTGGGAATACTGGGATTATATCTTCCATAAATTTTTTTGTAGAATTCAGTAGTGAATCCCTCAGAACCTGGCCTTTTCCTTATCAATATGTTTTTTTTTTTTTTTTTTTTTTACTACAATTTAGATTTAATTGGCTGTTATTGGATTATTGAGAGTTCTTATATCTTCTTGATTCAGTTTTGCTAATTTTACCTTTCTAGGAATCTGTCCTCTTCATGTGTGTCTTCAATTCTGTAAGACTAAAGATTCTGAAAGTACCTGTTAATGATCTTCTGAATCTGCAGTGTCTATGGTAATTTAACCCTTTTCTTTCCTTATTGCTTGAATTCACATCTTTTCTTTCCTCTTTTTGATTAGGCTAGCTAAGAACTTTGCAATTTTATTTAGTTCTTCAAAACTTTGAAAAATTTTTTTGATTTAATATTTTTATTGTATAAATTTAACAATGGTTATATTACATATTTTCATCATCAGATCAGTTTAGATTAATACATATAGGCATATAAGATTGATCAAACAATTAAACATTCACACATTCAATCAACATTACTTTTTTTTCCTTTCCACTTTCTTATTTAGAAAAAAACTTTGAAAATTTGATTCATAAGTCTTTGCATTTTTTATCCAAATTGAATTATTTTTTCTTCTTTTTTATTTAATTGTGGAACCAACATTCATCTCAAGCCCTTTCACTTCCCAGGCAAGTGCTAATTCTGATGAGCTATCTCCCATATCAATAGAATTAATTAATCTCTGTAACTGCCTCCCATCTTTGGGCACTGGGTTTGTTTTGTTCTTGCTTTTCTAGATGATCGAAGTGCAGCATTAGAGTATTTATTTGTTCCTGTTCTGTTTTCTTAATATGTGAGTTCAGAGCTATAAATTTTCCTACAAGAGCTACTTTCATTGCATCCCATAAATTCCACTAGGCTGGGTTTGAACTTTCATTACATTGTACATATTGTTTAATTTGTTGTTTAATTTTATCTGTAACCCTTTGGTTTGCTGAGGAGGATGTTGTTTACTTTCCATGTGTTTACAGGATGATTGTGGTTTCTTTTGTAATTTATTTCCTGTTTAATTGCAGTGTGGTCAGATACTATGCATGGGATAATTTCTGTTTTCTTGCATATACTTAAGCATGACCTATGGACCAGTATGTGGTCTATTTTAGAAAATGTCCCATGTGTGGCAGAAAAAAAAATGTGTATTCAGAAATGGCAGGGTTGAACACTCTGCATATGTCCACTAAGTCCATTTGTTCCAAGTTCTGGTTCAGTTCTGTTACTTCTTTGTTAACTTTTTGTCTGCTTGACCTATCCTTCTCAGATAAGGGAGTGTTAAGGTCTCCTGTTTGGATTGTGGTATTGGATATCAGAATTTGCATGCCCGTTAAGATTTATCTTATAGAGGCTGGGGAGATAGCTCCGTGGCACAATTGCCTGCCTGGCAGGTGCAAGGTCATGAGTTTAAACCTGGTCCTGCAAAAAAAAAAAAAAAAAATTGTCTTACATAGCTGGGTTTTCCGTGTTAGGTGCATATATATTTATGAGAGTTACTACTTCATGTTCAATTTTTCTCCTAACCAGCATGTAGTGGCCTTCTTTATCTCATTTGATAATTCTTGGTTTGAAGCTGAGAATGTCTGAGAATAGTATTGCTAACACTGTTATTTTTATGAGGCACTAAGGCATGCAGTATCGTGTTCCTTGCTTTGACTTTCAGCCTATGAATTTCTTTATGAGTTCTGTTTTTCTTGTATACACCATATTGCTGAGTCTTGCTTCCCATTCCAGTGTGTAAGTCTGTTTCCTTTAATTGGTGTTTGAGACCATTTACATTGGTGGTTTTAATTGAGATATACTGACTTATGCTTGTCATGCTATTTATCTGCTGTTGGTGACCGATTTCTCTCCCATGTTTAGCTATTTGCCCTGTTTGATGGATTCTTTCCATTCTTGTTTGTCGAGTTCTGGTCATTTTGGTCCCTCTCTAGAATACCTTGTAGCAGTCTGTGTAGGGTTGGTGTTGTCAGCATAAAATTTTTAGTTGTTCTTTGTCATGGATGTATTTCACTTCTAAAACAAACTTGAAAGAAAGTTTTGCAGGGTATAGCAGTCTGGGCTGGAATTTGTTTTCATGAAGGACTTGAAGTACTCCGTTCCATTTTCTTCTTGATGTCATGGTTTGTGAAGAGAACTATGCCATTATTACAATGGGTTTCCCTTTCAAAGTGATCAGTTTATTTTCTCTAGCTGTTTTATTATGTTATTCTTGTGCTGGATTTCTAGGATCTTGACAACTATATGTCTGGATATGTTTTCAGTTGGGTTCATGTTATTTGATGTTCTGTATGCTTCAGTTATCTGAATGCCAAACTGTTCTCCCCATTTGGGGAATTCTGCAAGTATTTCTGCCCATTTTCTTTTTATATCGTTGTTGCCTATTAGTTTCACATTGTTCATCTTTGCATCATCTTGTAGATGTCTTTTTTTTTCTCCCTGTGTTCTTGTTGTTTTTAAGAGATCTTTCTTACTTTGTTGCTAGTTTCAACAGTGTCTTCAAGATCAGAAACTCTATTTCCACTATCATTTACATGGTTTTCCTAGGGTGTCATTGAGGTTTTAAGTTCCTGTGCAACTCTTTGAATCTGCTTCATGCAATCTATTTTTTCCTGCATTGCTCATCCAAAGAATTCACTTCTCAAATTTCCTCTAAATTTTTTGGCCTTCTTTAGAAGTATTTATTAATTTATATTATGCTTATCCTTTCTTTTTCTGCTTCAGAGATTATTTCTGATCAGATTTTCTCTCTACCATTTTGCAGTTGTCTTTTTACTTCAGAGGCTACTAATTGAGTTTTTTTTTTTTTTACTTCATAGATTACTTCTGATCTGATTTCTTCTATACTTACCTGCAGATATTCTTTTAGTGCAGATAATGCTAATTCAGAGGTTTCTGTTTTTAGTTCATAGATTATTTCTGATATGATTTCCCCTTTCCTTGTCTGGAGATATTCCTGTACTTCAGATGCTATTAATTCAGATATTTCTTTTTTCTTCAGAAATCATTTCTGATCTGATTTCCTCTGTATCTTTTTTTGTCTTTATTACCGACATTATTAATTCAGATATTTCTGTTATGTGGTTCCAATTTTCTTCTATGATCGTGTCTCCTGGACTTTTTATGTGTCGGCTTGGGGCCTGAGGTTGCATTTTATTCCGTCTCTTAATCATTTTGTAAAGTGCAGTCCTCTGACTTTGGTGTAGAGCCTTTAGCATAATTCTTGCCCAAAAGAGAAAATATGGTTAAGGCAGTTATAGTTTTGTATTCACAGTGCTTCAGTTAGGAAAACTAATAATGAGTAATGGTATTTAGCAGTGGACAAACTTTTGTAACTAGCGAGTTTGTATTTTTTACAGTAAAAGCAAACCTTATGTCTGAGTAGATAAGCAAATGCTAAGCGGGGAGTTTGTATTTAATTTATTTCTCTTAACTTTTGTCTGATTACCTCCCCTTGATATACCTGGGGTCTTCCAGGCTGGCTAGTTCACACAGTTACCTATTGCCCTGTCTGAAAATCAAGAGAAAAAGAGAGAAGAAACTTCTGTAGATCTGTGTCCAGCCAAGTGTCTCAGCTTACTGGATCTGTATCTACCAAGTTTGAACTCAGCCAGCATGGGTCTGGCTCCTGATTTTAGCTTCTTCCTGCTGCAGATGGTGGGAGTGAACCCCACACACAAGCCAGGCCTGGGATTGTTCCAGAGAAGATTGGCTAGTGGGGGTGGAGCAGGAATTCTCATACACAAGCGGGGCCTGAGATGAGTCCAGAGGAGAATGGGAGGTCGGGCCTGGGGCAGGAATTCCCACACAGCTGTGGCCTGAGAGGAGTCTGCAGGAAACCAGGAGGGCAGGCACAGGGCAGGAAATCTCACGCATGCGCAGCCTGAAACAAGTCTGGAGGAGATTGGAAGGGCAGGCGTGGAGCCTGTGGTTCTTTTCTTTGGTTGTGCTTGAAGTAGTGATCATTTCTTTCTCTTTCTGGCTATCTGTAAGCAGTCTTTATAGTTTTGGTTTACTATTCATGAATTTCTTCAGTTTTTCTTTATCGTGGAGTATTTCATCTCATCATTAAATTTGGTCATTAGTTTTTCAGGATATGTCAGTCTGGGCTAGTTGTTTTGTTTCAGGATCTAAAATGCTTTTCTCCCAGCTCTTCTCAATTCGATGTTTTACGATATATGTAGTGACTCTGATAGGCTTTCCTTTATAGGTGATCTGTTTCTTTTCTCTAACAGCTTTTTAACATCCTGTACTTTTTCCAAATTTCTAGAATCTTGATTATTATATTTCTAGGTATAGATTTATTTTTATTAGGACTAATTGGAGTTCTATACGTCTCACTTAATTGTACTTCAGATTATTTTGCCATACTTTGGAATTTTCTGCTAATATTTTCACAGAGTCTATTCTTTCTTTCTTTCTTTCTTTCTTCTTGGAATTACTGAGTTAAGGAGGTGACAGAGAGGGTGGGAAACAGATTTATCTATTTATGTAAACAAGATGTTTTGGACAACAGTACATTAGATTTCTGTAAAAAGAAGCAGTTAATGCTCTAATATGTTTCATCTCATTTTTAAAATTGTTTGTACTTCTTTTCTCTTAAATTTCTTATACACTTGTTTATTTTTTCTTCTTAGTTTTATTAATCTCAGTGAGAAAGAAATAGCAATGAGACAGTTTCAGAACATGTCAGTAAAACAGACATGATAATCAATACACTGCATATTTTTATCTTCCTAGTAGTTGCTCAGAGTACAAGATATAGACGTACGTTTTCTACAGACTACCAGTACAAATATTTCTTCTAATTGAACTAAGAGAATGTAGCTGTATATATGGTGTAATATTCCATAATAGTAGTGGGTTTTCAGCTCTAGCAATGTTGGAAGCTGTTCACCTGAGCCTTTTACAACTCAATATACTAATCTGGCTTTACTTTTTATACCTCGTGTTTAAACATCTTTATACTGAAAATTTTACAGTCACATATCTAGTAATATGAATAACTGGTTGGAAGATGACCACATTTATTGAAAATAGTCTCTTTCTGTCATTTGTGCTGACTCCTGATATTTCATTTGCATCCATTAGTCCCAATGTCTTATTCATGCTCGACTGTCTTTTCCTGGTTCCTCATTATTGTTAGATCTTTCCCTTCTCATTCATGACCCAAAATGTTGTCTTCAGTGTCTGAATATCTATCTTCAGCTTTGTTCAAGCAGTTTTGTCCAATTTCAATAGAATTTTCTATAATCTTTTTGCACCTGTTTCATTGTAATTCTTTCCTGTACTCCTCATTCAATGTTTGCTTCATTTTTCTATTTGTCTCCGTTTTTATCTATGCCTTCTTTAGATGTGCCTAACAATTATTTGATGATTATTGTCTTTTCTGTTGCTATTTTTAGCCTGAGAGAATATTTCTGATCTGACTTTTATATAGCCTGATGGAGATTTTTTTTAAATTTATTTTTAGTTATTCATCTATTTATTTGATGCAAAGTCTCACGACACAGCTCAGACTCACAGTGATCCTCTTGTCTAAGCCTCCCCATCCTGGGATGACAAGATTGTATCACCAAACCAGGGCCAGCTCATTTCACCTGCGTTTCCAGGGCCAGTATGGTATGCAGTACTAGTGATTGAACTTGGGTCCTAGTGCTTGCCATACAGCCACTTGATCCACTAAGCTATCTCCCCAGCTCCTGAGTTGTTTCTATACTTCAGTTGTTACCATTTCAATAATTTCAGATATGTGACTTCAAAGTTCTTCTTTGTTCTGGTCTCCTGGAATTGTTCTGGGTTGGCTAGGAGTATGACATTGCTTTTTTGTCTTTTGTTTTGACATTTCTGAAGCTCCATATATTTACCATGAATAAGCAGCAATGGTAGAGGGCAGGAAGCAGGTCAACAAGACTCCCTTGACAGCGGATAGTCTTACTAAATCTCAAGCTGTGTGGGGTTCAGCACGGCTCCTAAATAGTTAAGAGGAGGCAAGCCACATCTGAGGAAGGCTCCAAGGATGGAGCTTTCAAGAGGGTGGTGAGGGCAGGACAGGACTCATCAGGTCCCAAAAGCTATGTGGTGTCTGCCTTCCTTCTATGATGGTGCTGTGACACACAGAATGGGAATAGATCCCTGAAATAGAATCCTATAAGCCTAGTATTTTTTTTTTTCTTGACGAATCTGTATGCTAACTTTCATACTGGTTGAACCAATCTATACTTCTCACTAACAATGAAGAAAGATTTCTTTTTTCCCACACGCCTTTTGTTGGTGGATTTCTTAATGATAGTCATTCTTTCTGGGCTCAGATGGAATTTCAGTGTTAGTTTACTTTGTGTTTCTTGAACGACCACTGATGGTGAATATTTTTACATATGTTTATTTGCCATTTGTATTTCTTCACCAATGAAGTAACGTTTATCTCCAATGCACATTTCTGGGTTGGATGTTTGAATTTTAAGGGCCTGATTTGTTTTCATTCTTCATATGTTCTAGATGGAAGTCCTCTGTCTGCCAAACAGTCAGGTATAAAGATTTTCCCAATTCAGAGGCTCTCTTTTTACATTTTTGATGATTTCTTTTGACATGATGGAAAAAAATTTGAGGGAAAATGGTATATCTATGTATACATACAAGACAGCTTGGACAAATATGCTGTTGTTTTCTGCTTGTCTAGTAAAAGAAACGATGTTTTATGTTTCTTTCATTTCCTTAATAATTTTTATAGCATTTTAATCCAATCTTTAATGCTTATATCTGGCACAATTCAAACAGTGAGTTTAAGTTCAACATTATACAATATATAAACTATTGTTAAATTCCTATTAGTTTCAGTGAAACTATCATTTCTTATTATCTTTAATGGTTTTTATAGTCCCTTATTTTTTTCAAAAAAATAATCTATTCATTTCACTTGATCTTTATTGATTGGGGTTCATTTAATTTGAGAGGTCTGATCTTTGTTGAATTTTCATGCATTATAAATATCAGCCTTCTCTCTGCCTATCATCAAGAAATCAAATCATAACAAATGCTGTCATATCTTTGGCATAAAAGAAACACTTTGTCACATCATTAGAAAGAATATAAGATAGTATAACTACTACAAATATCAATATTGAGATTTCTGAAAAAAAACTAAGACAGGATTGCATTTGACGCTGCTATTTTTTGTCTAGTTGCCTTCCAGCAAGAGTTAATGGCATAGCCGGGCGTGGTGGCTCACGCCTGTAATCCCAGCACTTGGGAGGCTGAGGCAGGAGGATTGGTGCGAGTTCTAGACCAGCCTGGGCTACAAAAGTGAGCGCAGGACCAGCCTCAACTGCATAGTGAGACCCTGTCTCAAAAAGACAAAAAAAAAAAAAAAAGAGTTACTGGCATAAATTACAATTATGCATGCACACCTATGAATATGACAGCATCATTCATAATAAGTAAATCCTGGCCAGTCCATTTGTTCATCAACAGATGAAGTGATCAAGAAAATGTGGTAGCTATGCATGGTGGAGTACTATTTGTCATAGAAAAAATAAACTTGAGTCATTTGTAGGAAAATCAGTGCACCTCAAAACCATAACATGAAGTGAAGCAGATTGGAGAAAAGAATGGTAAGTATCACATTGTTTCTTTCATATGACAAACTCAATATATTAAAAAGTATAAAAATCAAAGATAAAGAATAGGATGTGGTGAGATAGAACTTCCTCAAATAGGAAGGAGATTAATAGATGGGACAGGGAGGTAAAGGATATAACCAAAGAATCAAGATGTGTTATGGGCATGTACCATTTCCTTTCAAAGAATGAAAATATTGGGTACTGCGAAAAATGAACTAAAATAGTGTATATATTGCTAAAGGAAGTACAGACAACTAAAATTTACCATTAGAACGGGAGACACAATAAGCATACTTGAAAATATGCATCATGTATATTTACATGTAGTGCATACAAACACACATATATATTGAAAAACTCAACAGTAGAAACTCAGCAATCCTATGAGAAACAGAAGATAAGTGACGAAGTATTTTTCAAGAACCAATATACAGATAACAAAGAAGCACCCAAAGATATATTTAGCACAATTAGTCACTAAGAAAATCAAAGTGTCTAAAAACACAAATAGTGACTACAAGTACTAGCAAGCACGTAGCGAAGTTGGATTGCTCATATATTCCCAGTATACAATAAGAGTGTGAATGGTGTAACCAACTCAGGAAACATCCTAGCATTTTGTTTATTGAAAACCCAAATATTTAAATCTTGCAGAACTAAGAAATTGTATTTGTATTAGTTACTTTTTGCTCGTTGCTGGGACAAATAGCCAACACTCAAAATGAAGGAAGGAAAGGTTCATTTAGCTCACAGTTTGTGGAGGTTTCAGTCTATATTCGGCTGGCCCAAGGCGGAATGGAACAGAGCAGAGAGCATCCAGTTCATGGCGGCGGAACAGCAACAAAATGGCGGCAGAGGTAGCCAACCAACACGACAGCAGAGCAACAGCACCAGCTAGAGCTCCAGTCTGTCTCTCTGTCTCTCTTTATATTACATTCAGGCTCTCCGCCTTAGCTCCCGCCCTAGGCTTCACCCATAATCCCAGAAGTACTTCCACCCATAATCCCATCAGTACTAAAACCTATAATCCCAGGGATCATGGATCAAGTCTCAAACTCTAGAAGTCCCTGCCCAATGACTCCATGAGGCTTTGGGCAGACAACTAGACATAAACCATAACAGTATTCCTGAGCATTTATATCAGACAAATATACACTGTATTCACATAGAAACCTGTTTTAAAGTGTTTGCATCCTCTTTATTCAGAGTCATCAAAAACTGAATCCAACTCCTCTGGTCTTTGATGTGTGAATGACGGACATGTTGTCTGAAAGAACTTAAATGCCTTTGGCCATCTCACTTCTGTTCAACAGAGAATTCACAGTCTATCCCTAGAGTAAGAAAATTGATCAGGGAAAAATACAAGGACTATGGGTTCCATCCTGGATATCTTCATGCTGAATGGCATTCTTTGCATGTACTCCTGAAAATATTGTGGCTAATCTTTTAATTCATTTCTTTTGATGTGTAATGGCTTGACTGAAAAGCTCAGGAAGAACTCTTGGACATTCTGATCTAAGAAAGGAGAACGTTTCTTCTTTTGGTTTCCACAGGAGGTGTATTGTAGCATCCTCTGTAGTATGGCAAGAAAACAAGATGGTTACACTCCTTATTACTAGGACTGGCTAAAAAGTTTGCCTCATTCCATTTTGGTAAGTCTATGAATGCTTTGCTTCCCACTTTGACTTTGACCAGCAACAAAGTTGTTTTATAAACTCTATGTGGCCAGTTACTATACTTCACAGTGACTTAGAATACAGATAATGAAAAGGAGTGATGCTTATTTGGAAGTACGTAAACCCACTTACTAAGTAAAATAGATCTGAAATACTGTATTAATTTAGTAAGAATGCCATGACAAACATGGTAAGCTGGGGAAAGTGGATTAGAGAATGGAATGTATTTTTCTCATAATTTGGAAGAAGTCCAAGACCAAATATTGGCAAACTTGACTTCTTTTGATGAGTCTCTCCTTGATTTGTAGGTCATCTCAGTCTGTCCTCCTGTCCTTGAGAGCTCTGTTTATTCTATAGACACAAATATTAGATTAGAACTGCACCCTTATGAACTCATTAAATGTCAGTTACTTTTTAAAATAAGAAAGGAAACAAAATATGATAAAATAGTAAGAAAATAAGCTCAGGGGACTAAAGCTCTTGCTTTGACAGAAGGCAGAGGCCAGGTTTCAATCTCTGGCATGACTTGTGGGCCCCGATTTCAGGGTTCACTGAGATGACCATTGAGACTGGACATGGTGGAGCACACCTGTAATCCTAGCACTTTGCGAGGCTGAAAAGAGAAGGATCATCATGAGTACATAATACTTAGTGGGACCCTGTCCAGTGGTTCTCAACCTTTCTAATGCTGTGACCCTTCAATACACTTCCTTACATTGTGGTGACACCAAACCAAAAAAATAATGTTGGTGGCTACTTCAAAACTGTAATTTTGCAACAGTTATGATTCAGAATGGCTTTAGGTGACCCTTGTGTTTTGGTCCGTTTGACCTCCACTGGGGTTGTGACCCACAGGTTGAGAACCACTGAGTGTAGACACTGTATCCCCTGTCCTAAACTCATAAAAAAAGAAAAGAACAACAGTTAGCATACCATGTGTGGTTATCTTAAAAATAGTTACTCAGAGTAGAAGAGGCCCTATGCCCAAACATAGTGGAGGTTAAACCTTTGGAGGTTAAAACTCCCAATTTATTTGGGAGAAACCGTTTCAGTTTATAATGAATATAGGAAACTAGTGCATATTTAAGTACATTTTTAAAAAATCAATTCTGAGTTGTTGAAACAAAGTAGACTTAAGAGTAATAAAAAAGTTCAAATTAAAGAGTATGCAAAAATATATCTCAGCCAACAGTTGAAAACTTTATCTATAGAATTATAAGAATAGACTCTATAGTAATTGAGCACAGTAAAACAAATAGATATTACAATAGAAATAAGAGAAAGTGAAAAAAAGGAACAGAACAATCCAGAAGATATAATTATTAAGAATTTGTGCCGGGCGTGGTGGCTCACGCCTGTAATCCCAGCACTCGGGAGGCTGAGGCAGGAGGATTGGTGCGAGTTCGAGACCAGCCTGGGCTACAAAAGTGAGCTCAAGGCCAGCCTCAACTGCATAGCGAGACCCTGTCTCAAAAAAGGCCAAAAAAAAAAAAAAAAAAAAGAATTTGTATATGACAACATAATTTTAAAATAAAAATGGTAAAATTTCTCAGAATTACAGATGATAATTCTTGATCCTAGTAGACTGCCTCAGTCTTCTCAGAAATTAACAATGAACTCATCCACCAAACTGGTAAAATCATAAGCAATTAATACAATTAAAACATATCATCTAGTATAGAGAATACTTAAAATATTATGGAATTATAAAGGCTTAGGAGCCAGCAGCTTCTATAAAAAGAAGAGATTAGAAAGGTTAGGGGTGTTTGACTAGGAAACAAGACTTCATATAAAATAGTCAAACTTACCACAAAGGAGAAAATAAAAGAAACATCAATAAATGATATTAGAAATGTAGCTATCTCTCTAAAAATAACAACAAAATTAGACATGCATCCTACATAATGCCCCAAATTAACTTCATTTTTTAAAACTCTATATGCACACCTATACAATGTATATGAAAAAACAAAAGAATACATTTATTGCATTGACTGGTACATTAAAAAAACACGTGGTTTTGTTGTTAAATAAATAAATCTCTCTCATTATGAGAAAAAAAAATTCCTACCTTTGTCTCTAGAGTCAACTATCTTTGGCCAGAATTCATATAACTGGAAGAACTCACGCAAATATTAAATTTACAAATAGGGTAAATTTCCAAGTGTTAGCATTTACTCACACATGTACAAATTAATCACAGTATAGTTTATAATGTTAAAAATTATAATGAAGTGAAATGTACAATAGTAAGATATAGATTTAAAAATTATATTGTACAATACAACAGTTACACTGAGTGAAGTTAATAAATTATGCTTAATCATTACGATTAGTACCATTATAGTTAAGCTTACTGTAATGTTGGCAGCTTTTCTTGATTAAGCCTAACATTTATACCAACATAAATAGATTTTGGAAATATAAAACTTGAATTGTTCTTTGAAAAATCGTATTTAGAAATATTTAAAATGCACTCATGCTCTTTCTAATGGAGCCAATATTCTTTTCTCGTGAACAACAGACCCTGACTTATAATAGTGGGCCCTGGACTGGATGAAAGGAGAATAATAATAGCAACCCTTGAAGTTCTTGGTCCAGTAATAATAAAGGACAGAAGTAAATATAATATGCTAAGTAGTTGTTATTACATGTGTGTATGCTTGGTAATTTGCATTTAGATTCCTGAACCTCTCTTGGTGTAGTATAGGAGCATTATTTCCTACATTTGACAGTATTAAATTAATGTGATGTATTTATGTGGAAACTCATGGTGGTAGGCTCCTCCACCAGGCTTTCCAGTTCTCTTCAGGCAGTGTCCATTACCTGCCCTCTCATTGTCTCACAATGCTCACTTTGGTTTATAGGCTGTTGAATTTTTTTTCTAGAAAAATGCATTATGAGTCACGTTGAATGGTATGAGCCTACCATAAAAATTTCACCACATGTCATTAAATGTCACACAGTTCAAGAGTAGGAAATTTTTTCTCATAATGAGAAATGCAAAATCTAAGCTGGTTTCTGGGTTTTATTAATTTTAATCCTGAGTTCATACCCTGAAAAACAACTTTAAAGTACAATGACTATGTCCTAAATTATCTTTCCATTGATTCATATAAATTTAAAAAATTAAATATATATTTTTAAAGTTGATTTTGAGTATATAAATAAAAATACATGGAATAATACATGCAACAGTTAAATACATTTAAAGAAATTTTTACACTTGTATCCTTTTTTATAGGTGAGACTATAAATCCTTTTTCTAGGTAGTTGCTATATTCTGACCTACCATGTACAGTTAATTTTAGCATATTAAGTTACAGTGAGACTGGTAACTAACCTCTGTTGAATGTTAAATGTATGTCATGAATCCTATGCTCTTTCCTCAAAGTTTTCAGACCTGTGAATTAATACTATGCTTTCTTTCCAATGTCCAGGTGAGGAAAATAGGCATATAAGAGTTGAAGCATATGTTCCCGCGCCACCAGTGTAGGAGCCGGAAGAACCAGTATGTCAGCAGCAACTGTTTGATTTTAGAGCTCACTCATATTCTCAGCCCCTCCAAGATCCACTGGGACAACAGAGAACGTTTAGTAGCAACTTTCAACTATGGAGATGAACTGTAATCTTACTAAGGGATGAAGGAGATAGCTATTTTTTCATCTTATGAATATAAAAGCTGAAGAGTAGAAGGAAAGCTAGCTAGAACTGTAATATTTGAGCTAATGAAATTAAAATAATTAGAACAAACCTGTAACTTTTAGACTTTTGATTCATTGGTAATTAGAATGTGTCAGTCATTTCCCTAAAAGTGGAGTCAGGAGAGAGATAACAGGGTGGTGCTTGGCTTCCAAAAGGCATAAAGGTGCCTCGGCTTTAAAACAGTCTTGGGCTGGGGAGATACCTCAGTGGTCTAAGCACTGCCTGAGAAACCCAAGGACTTAGGTTCAATCCCCAGTACTTCAAACCATGTTGACCCTGGTTTGAACTGGTCACTAAAACCGGCTGAGGTAGCCCATGTCTGTAGTCCCAGTGATGAGGTGGCTAAGAGAGGAAGATTACTGTAAGTCTGAGCTGCCTACTGAGAGTCTACCCAATGAAGGAATGTTTTAAAAATTCAAGAAGAAAGTCATGACCTTGATTAAGGTTGGGTTATTTTACTACGGTAGACTGCCATCATCATACAGAAATCCTCAACTCAAGGGCAGCATTCAGAGAACCTACTACTGTGATGCAGAAAAGAAATTCAGAAGTTCATCTTCTTTATGTATTGTGTAGCAAGCACATCTATTTTTTATGTTATGCTAATATCATTCACATCACTACATTTGGTTCTCGTAAGTTCTATATAAACTTGGTCCTGCAATTGTTCTCATACTACCACTGAAGACACAGTGTACCAAAGCCAAAGTGTTTACTTTGTATTCAGAGTTAGTCTTTTGTTTGTTTGTTTGTTTGTTTGTTTGTTTTGCAGGACCAGGGGTCGAACTCATGACCTTGCACAGGTGCTGTGCCATGGATTTTTCTCCTCGGCCCCTTCAGAGTTAGTCTTAGTAACCATAAGGCTAGCTCCCCTATTAGTTAAAAGAGAAACAAAGAAGAGTATAGTCTGTTCATTTCTAATTAGGACAATGAAGCTGAAAGAGGGTAAGAAAGTTGTTCTAATATTTTTTTGCATAGTTACAATGGAAAAAAGACGGTGTATGTCCTATATTTAACCACATTTTCTCTATGTGTGTGTCTTTCTGTCTGTCTCTCTATCCACTTTTATCATAGTGAAAGACACTGAGCATATGACAGAATTTGCCTTAATCCCTACAACATTAAGTCATACCTCCAGCATTATAGTTTTACCATCATGGTGGTATATTAACCCCCTACTGCAATTATGGAATTGTGGTTCTTACTGCCTATTTTACCATTAGTTACTAATCAATATTTTTGAATTTTAATTATTCTCCAAAAGTAGTTTGGGCTCGCTTATGCACCTGGGACAGAAACTAGACTGGCTTGTCTTTGGAAAGAAGTCAAAGTAAGCGCTATCAGGGACCTAGGATGAAAAGCAGGTCCTGCAGCACTACACCAGTGCCATTCTTGAGGAATTGGTACAGGTAAACCATCTAACTGATGCTGGAAATTGCCACGAAAAGTGGAGCAATTGTGAGATTTCCACAGTTCAGCATAGTTTTCCTGGCACGTAGTCACACCCAGGCCCATGGAGCCTTTCGCTTGGTATTAACCCCCCCTTACTCATCTCTCAAGTGGTGTGGATGACACAGAGTTCACAGATGCCTTGTAAGGACTAGAGATGTTTGATACAAAGTAATACGGCTCAATTAACCACCGAATACTACGTGCACAGACACAATGGAGCCCACTCTTGCTTTCTTGCTTTCTTCTTTTCTTTTCTTTTTCTTTTCTTTTCTTTCTTTCTTGTAATGCAAAAGAAAAATCAATGCTGATTGTCAAAGTATGGAGCTCACTAGATTTTTTTTTTCCTTTTACAGTTTTTAATAAGCAGAGTATTTACTTACATTTATGAGGTATAGTATAATAATGGATTTTTTTGTGACAATCCATTCTAAATGTATTTTATTGACTTATTAGGCATTGACACTCAAACAATTTAACATTTTTCTTCTTACATTTTAGTTTTTTTAATTGTATGTTTTTATTTACTTTAATGAGAAAAAGATAAAAGAGCAATGAAATAGTTTCAAATTAGGCTAATAGGGTGGTTAAAATAATTAATACATTGCCCATTATTGTGTTTGCAGTAGTCATTCAGAGGACAAGATGCAGACATAGTATCTTGTCTAAACAACATTAGTACCAGCTTTTTTTTCTCACTGAACTAAGAGGAAGTAGCTGCGTATCTATCCTACCTGTCTTGTGTAAACATATTACATTCTTAGTTATATAGGTCTTGCTTTAACTTGTTCTTTTGAAATGTTTTAATCAACAAATAGTAAGTATACCTATCCAAATGGTACAGTATGAATTTTAAGGAATTTTCCTTTTTTATTTTCTTTCTTGTTTTTTTTTTTTTGGTGGGGGGGGAGCGGTCTGCAGGACTACTAGGTCGGACTGTTGTGATCTGCCTGTTCCCAGCCTCCCAAGAGCTGGGATTACAGGTATGCGCCACAACACCCAGGGCCAATTGCTGTCTCAGCATCCCCCAGGATGGGGCTGGTCCAGTAGGCCTGGGGATCAAACCCCTGGCCCCTGTGCCTGCTTGCAGGTGCTTTAATGCACTGAGCTATTTGGCTGGCCCTTCAAGAAAATTTCATTAATAAAATGCTTCTGTTTGACAGGTTGCCTCCAGTTTTCAGGAAGACCTTGTCAAGCATGCGCATTCATAACATGAGGACGCAATCAATTCATGAGGCTTTTCTACCGTGTACAATGCAACCACTTCCACCTCTACATTACAATTGGAAAATATGTCTGACAAAGCCTTCTCTGTGGAAAAGAACCACAAGATTGAAGATTACAAAAGTTCTCTGGAGACTTCTCTCTATTAAGCACTGTTAAATTTCATACTCTGTTCTGCAGTACACCCCTTCCTGGCAAGCATTTCTGGTATACTGTTGGGGACTCACTGATGTATGTGGCACCCTGAGATTTCCTAGGTTGCTCCATGCCTTACTGTCTGCCTAACCAAGTATTCTCTAATGCTCTACTTGTACCTGAATATATCTCTTCTTTCTCTCTACAGTTAACAGTACAGTTCTGTACTCACAAGATGAAGTGAGCCTTTTCTACAAAAGCATGTTGCTATTTCTTTGTGTGGAGCACCACCCTGGTCACAGGTAATACGCATTTTCTTTAAATTTGCAATACTTAAGTTGAGGAAAGCGATCAAGATTTCCACCCATATATCTTGGTTTTTACCAGTGAGTTCCTGGAATCTAATCCAAAATTATTTCTACGAGCATTTAACCCAGGGAAATTACGGCTTTGATCAATAACTGAAACTGGTGGCATGATCATTTAAAGCTCTGTGACTTCGATATTTGGTGTTTTTAACATCAAATGGTTATTTTAAGCTCATTTTGGCAAAATACCTACACCACCAAGGTCAGTGGTAAAAAGCACTCATTAGTTAGACCTCATCGTAAATTCTCCTCTCAGTCTTCCAGGAAATGAAAAGAAAAAAAAAAAAAAAAAAAACACTTTATTGCCAAATACACTTATTTTACTTGTTAAACAAATACTAACAGCCCTTCACCCTATTATAAGTACTACAATTACTTACGGGAATACTATGATGATCTCGTCCTCAAGGAATTTATAAGCTAGCAATTGTGTGGATATGTAAGTCACCTTGCAATAGAATAAAGGGTAATGCAGTCAGTTATCAAACTTCAGTCTCCTCTTAGAAAACTTAGAACTAGTCCAAATAATTGCCTTCCAATAGTATTACACAAGAACATAGAAGTGAAACGCAGGATATTGATACATGACAATTAATAGACACCAATAAAAGCCCTTTGACGTTAGGATTGCTCCTCCTGTGGACTTAATAACAAACATGGACAAGATGGTGGAGGAACAGTGAAGGAGTGTCTAACTCTGCAAGGGAAATCTTAAATGATTTGCCCATAAGAGAGGACAAATGCATTACAAGGATAAATGGGCGAAGACTAGTTCGGGGCACATGACAAATATTCAATAAAATGGCATTCGTGTTATTAGTAAAGGAGGCAAATCTAGGTTGTGTTTTGAAGGGTAAGAGAAGGGTTAGGAGGCAGGCAGAGGAGTCTGGGCAGCGGCCGGAGTGCTACTGCCCCCACTATGCTGTCATGAAGCACACGCTGACTCAGTATTGCTGCAGGACCCAGCACGAGTGTGATGACCCTGCAGCAGCAGAGCTACCACACTCTGAAGAGTTGTGAAAGTCCAGGTTAAAAAAAAATTACACCGTATCGCACCGACTATGCAAGTCCCTAATAGATTTTCATAATTCATAGCCATAACTAGCTTTTGATTGTAGAGCCGTCATTGAGAGACCACAGAGAAGGCATGGTGTTCAGTGTTGTTAGTGAAGAGTCAGGAAAGCTGGATGGATATCTGTAAAAGTGAGTGTCACTGAGAAACTGAGCTTGCTAGTTTTATTTTTATCCTGGGTCACACCATATTGTCTAAGTAACCTCAGACTCATGAGTTCAATGGACCCTCTGGCCTAAGTCTCTGGAGTGGCTGAGGCTAGCGATGGACCATTGTTCCTGGAACCTGACAAAGCCATTTCAAGATTTACACTTCAGAGAAAATCAAACGTGACGCGACATATTTTCTATTGTTGCAACATTATTTTTAATAATGGAAAAGCCAACCATCTAGTGGTAAATGAGTAATTACATGAATAATGAAATTTAGTGAAATACTTAAGAAGATTCTGGGCACTAAAAACAGAGGAGTATGAGCAAAAGTTGACGTTAGAATTATTTTTAAATATTTGGACAATATTAAACACAATCTTGAGTCATTTAGAAATACTTAAGCAACAACTCTTGCTAGCAGCATACACCGAAGGAGAAACGCAAACACATACTAGTCACAACACCCTAGAAGGGAAAAGGAGATGAAACTGGAGGGGAAATTAAATGAGACTTCCAATTCATCTACAGAGATCTGTTTCTGATTAGTTAAACACGAAAGCAAATTAAAATATTTAGTAATACCTCCGTTCACAGATGCTTCTGTTGGTGAACAATTCGGTTTGTCAAAGGAAACATTCTAAGTGTTTTTCTCCCTTCCCCAGATTTTTCCTCTTGTCAAGGAATAGCTACATCATAAGAACAAAGCAGAAATAAAGTATTGGACTTGAAGTTATATGACACAGCTACAAGAATCAATACAGCATGTTAGTAGGGATAATCAGACCTGTCTTACCAATGAAACAAAATAGAGGATCCAGAAACAACCCCAGACACATTCACTTGCCTGATCTTTTAGCAAGGGGCCAAAAATTATCTAGGGAAAACACAGCCTTGATAATAAACCAGTTGGCCACATGTAGAAGATTCAATTTACATCTATATAGTTCACCAGTTACTAAACTAAACCAAAGATGAAACAAAGGTATAAACGTCAGAAAAGAAACACTTCCCCATATGGAAGATAAAATAGGTATAACTCTTCATGATTGTTAGGCAAGCACATCAGTGAAGACTAAGTTCTGTTATGGGCAACGAGGAGGCAAAGAGAGCAGGGGATGTAGGCCTGGGTGGGTGCAGGGGCCCAGAGAAACAGAGCATGAATGAGTCTGTCCCTGGTCTTCAGGGAAATGGGACAGTATCTCTGTATCTCTGGTCAGACGCTTTTCTACTTAACCTCCTACCCTCTTTCATAAATGGCCTTGAAACTCTGTTATTGAATCAGGAACGGAAACTTCTATTTTTCAGTCATATTTTGGTTGTTGACATTGATATTACAAGGACTCCTGAGGAGCCACATGTTCAACTAATTTCACTCAAAACCATTAGGAAAATGACCTCTCAGATAATTTCAGTTCTGAGCTTAATTCAAATCAAGAAACATCTTATGGCTTTTTTGACAAATGTATTTTGAAAATTACACCATCTACTACAGAGGTGTAAACAATTAGGAAATAACGGCTTTTCTTTCCTGCTTATATTCTGACATGTACAGGAAAGGCTACATTATTCGTGCACATATTGATTAAAATTTTGCAATGGGAAAAAAATTCCCACCATGGCAAAGTAGATAAAAATTCTACAAGTGATGTTTTCAGTTTTACTGATTATTCACAAAGAGTTGGAGTGCCTCAGGAAGAGGAGGTGAGAGGAAGACTATTTGAATAAAGAGCATAGAAAGAAAAGCCCCCACAGGAGCAGAGTGGCACTACTCGGGTGTAGGCTACTAGCACACCACTGTGATGGTTCATCTTGACTGCCAGCCTTACTACTATCTTGAGAGACATTGGACACTAGTAGCACTCTTCTGTGTAGGTCTAGGTGGGGTCCTGGGAATGGGACCTTTCACACTCTGCATCTGGGTCCTGGCCCTGTTCTTTTTGGCTTGTCCCTTGTTTTCTGTGGGTTATTATGGTGTTTGTTTTTCCCTGGAAAGACTTACATGATCTTTTCTGGATTTTATCAAGCATCTACAGGGATCTAGCGGTGGAGATCTTTCACTCATGGATGGTCCAGGGTGGCTTCCACCATATACCTGTCACTCAAAATGGTAAATGAACCTTTGTCTCTGATGGCTCAACCGGCTGCTTATTCTCAACTATATAACTATAACTATATATTTTTTTCTGTTTTTTCTTTTCTTTTCTTTTTCCTCAGCCTCCCCAGACTTCTAGAATTATCAAAGTTTCTCACCTCAGCCTCTCCAGCTTTTGTGGGGGTTTTGGATGCAATTTTTGATATGACTTTGCTAGACAGAGGCTTGAAGGACCAGGATTGCCGCTTGCCCACACCTGACCAGTGACACTGTGTGTGGTGAGTTAGACCTGGGGCCCTCAGCCTAATGGCCTATCACCAATGGCTTCTTCTCTTTAAGAAGGTAACTACGTTTTACACAGAATGGGAAAAGCAACCTTAAAGAACAGACCAAAGGCTCAAGGCTTTTGAAAGTGAGGTTTGCTAGTTGTATGATGTCATTTTCAACATATTCAGTTGGTCACACCGAAGAAGAGAGCCAGACTAGATTGTGAAATAGGTACCACAAATGAACGTATGAAAGAGTCATCTTACAGAGAAACATGAGCACAGAGTGAGAGACATTTACACAGCCATCGTTGACAGCAAGGCAGCATGGCTGGCTCACTGACCTTTCATGAGTTTAATGTAGTATTTCAGGAAATTTTATTCTCGCTGAGACAAAACATGGGGCAGCGACGAATTAAAGAAGGAAAGCCTTACTTCATTTTATTTTGTAAAGGCTTGAGACCATAGGTGCCTTGGTCCAAGGCAGGGCAGCATGCCAGAGAGGCCTCAGAGGAAAGGCAGTCCACAGCGTGATAGGCAGCAGGCAGCAATGGCAGGAAGCAACGGTGGCAAGCTTGGTTTCACTCTCTCCACTTACACCATCAAGGCTACTGATGGATTCCCCCTCATATCTAAGGTGAGTCTTCCATTATCCATACCTTTCATCCCAGTATCACACAGCCTTATTCCACATTAACGCACCCTAGTCCAGCCACCTTCAAGTGGCTGCATCAGGCTTTTGGAGCACATCTAGATATGGCTGTAACATGTGTCATGCCTCACACTAGTTTTTCTGACTAATCAGAAGAAATGTAAAAGATTGTTAGAGTCAATTTGTGTTATGGTTTATGTCTAGTTGTCCCCCCCCAAAGCCTTATGCAGTCATGGGGCGTGGCTTCTATAGACTGAGATTTGATTCATGATCCCTGGGATTGTGTTTTAGTACTGATGGGATTATCGGTCTGAGTAAGGCTGAGATTATGGTTGTGGTCTAGGGTGGATATCCTAAGGTAGAGAGCCTGAATGTAATATAAAGAGAGACAGAGACAGACTAAAGCTGTAGCTGTTGCTCTCGGCTGCCCTGTTTGGTTGGCTACCTCTGTCGCCATTTTGTTGCTGTTCTGCCACCATGAACTGCTTCTCGCTGCCATGTGCCACTCAGCCTTGGATCCAGCCAAGAATGGACTGAAACCTCCAGTAATTGTGAGTTAAATAAACCTTTCCTTCCTTCATTTTGAGTGTTGGGTATTTGTTCCAGCAACAAGTAAAAGGTAACTAAGACACTTTGCATGTCACAAAATTTAGTATAAGAGAATTTCTACCACTTGCGTGATTTATCCAGTAAGTGTTATCTGTTTTGAATATTTGTGCTTTCCTCCAAAGCTTTAAAAAAACAAAACAACAACAACGACCACAAAAACACAAGCTATAACTGTCCTCCTCCATCAAAGAGGATATCTTTTAAATTGTCTACCAAATGACTATCTCCTGAAACTCCGTGGCACCCAACTCTGTTTACATATCCTTGGCTTTTGTAAGGTAATTGAAATTCCCACTTAAATGTTTTATTAGGATAATCGTCACTGTTAGCCAATATGTAGAATTGATGTAGGAGTTAAGTCTGACAATGCAGGTAGAAACCGCTGTGGTTACCCAGTCGAGCTTTCAGCCTAAGGAGGGAGACTGAGGCACACAGGCTGATAAACACCACTCAGGGAGTCTTATCTTTCGGAGCACTGCACTGCCGCTGGCCTCACATTGGCTCATGACCAATGAACCAGTGCCAATTCCACATTCTGATGCAAAAGCTTTCATTTCCAGGCTGAATGGCACAAAACCAGTCTTGAAGTAGAGACTTTATACTGTTTCTCTTGGAAAGAGTAGCTACTTTATTTATTTATTTATTTATTTATTTATTTATTTATTTTTGGTGGGACCAGGGCTCAAACTCACGACCTTGCACTTGCCAGGCAGGCACTTGTGCCATGGAGCTATTTCCCCAGCCCCTTTTATACTGTTTATCAATGTACCATCATCCGCACTCACCCAGAATCATTAATATTTTAAAAGTGAAATAAATGCCAATTGAAAATGAAAGATGAGAACAATTTCACTGCTGATATTTATTAATTAATTACTTTGCTTATTTATTTTTCATTTATGTATCTGATACCGGGCCTCATTATACAGGTTGGGCTCATAGTGATCCTCCTGTTTTCAGCCTCCCCCGTGCTGGCATTACAGGTGTGTGCCATCACACCCAGACTCATTCCCTGGCTCAGTGAGACCCTGGGCAGAGCCAGTGCAGCAAGCAGGATGGGGAAATGCACTCACCCTGGTCCTGCACGTGCCAAGCAAGTACTCAGTGTGCTGAGCTATCTTGCCAGTTCCAACGCTGACTTTGGACATGTCTTTCATTTTTTTTTTCCTCCCAATCTTCATTCTTGGGGTTGGCCCACACAGTTATCCCTCCTATGTCCTCATTTCCTGCTTCCCCATTTGTTGTACAGTCTGGACTATTTTGGCTACATTTTCACACCTCTGAAATCTGCTAAATTTACTGGCATGAAGACTCCCATTTGGGAATATTTTTGGCTTTTCTACTTTTTATTGAAAAAAGATATTTCTACTCTGTGCATCGGATGGACTTGTTGGAGAATTGAAAGTATACACAGAAAAATGAACCAAAGTGAGGACAGGATTTCAGATACGAAAGATAGGATTAAGCTCAGTAATTATGAGAAGAAAATTTTCATAAAAATAGTCCAAGATCATGAAATATCAATCTAGCAACTACAAGATGATGCAAAGAAGAATGATAGAAGATTGATCATAGTCATTCAAAAATCAGGAGACAGCACAAACAGCAGAAGGAAACCTGTTCACAAAAGTAGAGGCAGAAAATTTGTTAAGCATGGAAAAAGAACTGGACATATGGTTAACCCATGCATACTGAACTCCAATTAGCTGCAGCCAAAATAAATCTGCATCAAAGCATATAGCAATCAAGATTCCTGATATCCAGCAAAAAAAGAAAAAAAGACTAATAACGTTGTTACAAAAAGAAAAAAAAATCACCTATTAAAAAAAAAGCACA
>PVJA010028346.1:16159-27784 GCA_004027025.1 Myocastor coypus | reverse complement strand
GGGGCCCTGAGGGATGGCTCAGTGGTCTAAAGCCCCTGCTTGGGAAAGCTTGGGTGGCTTCAGGGACCGCGGTTCGATCCCCGGCACCACATGCTGCGCGAGCCCTGCCCTCAGGGCGGGCTGAGCCAGCCATAAAAATGAGTGAATAAACAAAGGTTCTGAAACAAGAAAATAAATAAATAAATAAATAAAATAAAAAACCCTTTAAAAAAAAAAAAAAACTAAAGAATTAGATGAAAGGTGTCTAAGAACTCTTAGTTTATCTTTGCAATTGTTCTAGAAAGTTAAAATTATTCAAAATCAAACATTTACTTAGGAAGTAGGAGTGTAGCTTAGTGGTAGAGTGATTTCAAGGTGCTAGGTTTGCTCTCCAACACACCAATAAAAGTCACTTAAAAATTAATAAAAAGTGGGGGGATGGGCCAGCCATGGTGGCGCACGCCAGTAATCCCAGCACTTGGGAGGCTGAGGCAGGAGGATTGGTGCGAGTTCGAGACCAGCCTGGGCTACAAAAGTGAGCTCAAGGCCAGCCTGAACTGCATAGTGAGACCCTGTCTCAAAAAGACAAGAAAAAAAAATGTGGGGGGAGGCTAGGAAGATAGCCCCATGGCACAAGTGCCTGCCTGGCAAGTGCAAGGTCATGAGTTTGAACCCTAGTCCTGCAAGGGGGGGGGCAGTGAGATAGCTCAGTGGTCTAAAGCGCCTGCTTAGGCAAGTTTAGCCAAGCACAGGGACCGTGGTCTGATCTCTGACGCCACATGCTGCACCAGCCCCAACCCCAGAGCAGGCTGAGTTGGCCATAACATAAATAAATCATGTTTTTAAAAATTAATAAAAAGATTTCTGTAAGACGCAGATATCTTGGCACCTGCCTGACCCTACTAGGGGAAATGGCCACAGCAGTAACTGCCTGGCAGTCAACATCACTGCAGCCCCTTGTTCTCCATCCCTCTTCCTAGTCCTTCTCAGTTCCTGATAAGGAAGCTGGAGGTATCAGGGGAATTTAAGGGGAGTACATTGGGGGTGTCATAAGGCCCCATAGGTCACACCCATGGATAGCCATGCTCTGCTATTTGGATATGGTACATCCCAGTACAGTACTGTATGGTACTGTACAGTATAGTAGAAAAGGTTCTGCCTCTAGGAGGATCCTGGCCCTGGTACAGTCAGTAAAACCTGCCATTGGGTGAGTCATCCACCTCCAAGTCTACTGCCCCAATCAGAGTCAGAGGATATGCCTGAGAATCCTACTTCTGTCCTCTGAAATTTGAGGCAGCCTATGATTCTCCTATGATTGCCAACCAATCTAAATTGGTTCATGAGAAACCAATCTACAACTCCAAGATTCTTTGGTTTCTAAAGAACCCAAACTGGGGCCAGCAGGATGGCTCAGCGGTCTAAAGCGCCTGCTTGGGAAAGCTTACACGGCCACAGGGACCACAGTTCAATCCCTGGCACCATATGCTACACCAGCCCTGCCCCCAGGGCAGGCTGAGCCAGCCATAATAATAAGAAGAAATAAATAAAAACTTAAATAAAAAAAAAAAAAGAACCCAAACATCTAATATAAAATGAAGCCACAAAAATCACAGTTCCTGCTGGGTAGGGGATTTGAGAATGAAACTCGAACTTGGACTGCAAAGACAGTGTGCAGGGCAGTCAGGATCAGCAGCTTCAGGAGGGTTGGAGCGGAGGCTCGGAGCATGCTGCCGCTGCCTCCGCCAAGCCCTCTTCTCACCCCTCCCTGGCCTCTTCTCCAGACCTAGGTCTTGCACCTACTTGACCTGCACCTCCCTGTGGGAGCATACGCTGTGCCCATAGCGTGTACCTCTGCCAGGCTGACAGAGATGATGAACACAGGTGGGGGCAGGCAGTTGGCTCTCTCCAGGTATGTTCTCCGGACCGGCTCTGGGAGCATCCACTTTGAGACGATCCTGTGGACCTTCTTGCTGTTGGAAGGATAGGTACTATCTCTGTGCTCACTTGTCTTCTCTTCCTCCAGCTCTTCTTTTTGCACTCTCTCCATATGGAGATTCATGCTCTCCATCTCCACGTCCTGATCAGCAGCCATTGTCCTGGGTCCTCCCTCCACCTGTAGAGGATAGGAGCATCAGGGACACACGTGACCATTTGGTCTCCAGGCTGTGGCTCTTTCTCAGGATCCCCAGCACAATGCTGTTTTCCCAGCCCTTTCCCATGTGTTGATGGGAAGCAGCTAGAAACGATCAAAATGATCTGAACTTCCTAAGTGGCCCAAAATAATACTTTCACTTATTTCAAACTGGTTTTTATTAAAATTGTGGATTTGGGACTGAGGAGATAACTCGGAGACATAAGCACCTACCAGTTAAGCACAGGGACCCAAGTTCAATCCCTGGCCCCACATGTCAGCCCAGGATCTACTAGGCACCACAACCTGGCCTAGAACAGGGTGGTGGCACACACCTGTGATCCCAGCACTCAGAAAGTTGAGACGGGAGGGTCTCTGTGAGTTTGAGACCAGCCTGGAGGCTACAAAAGTAAACATGAGGCCTGCCCAAACTGCATAGGGAGACCCTGTCTCAAAGAAAAAGACAAAACAAAAAAAGGTAGACTCTGATACTCCCCATGCATAAAGCATGTAACAAATTTTGTGTGTTCTTTTCTCTCTGTAAGTTAATTAACTAAAATTTTAAAAGTTAAGTATGGCAGCTCACACTTACAATCTAAACTGCTTGAATGACTGAGGTAGGAGGATCT
The DNA here is from genome assembly GCA_004027025.1 of Myocastor coypus. Lineage (NCBI taxonomy): Eukaryota > Metazoa > Chordata > Mammalia > Rodentia > Myocastoridae > Myocastor > Myocastor coypus. The sequence continues at coordinate 25,045 of PVJA010028346.1, read as the reverse complement.
CAAGTCCAAGACCTGCCTGGGCAATTTAACAAGACCTTATCTCAAAAAATAAAAAGGAGAGGACACCCGGTCAGGACTCCCCTCTGTCCCTCTCTTGGACAGAAGCTTTCTTTCCTCCAATAAGTATGTTCTGCTCATTAAAAAAAAAAGAGTTGAGGACATAGTTCAGTAGGTAGAGCAGTTACATTACATGAACAAAACCTGGGTTCAGTCATTAATATCATTTTTTAAAATATTTCAATTAGGGCCAGTGATATAGTTCAGCAGTCTAAAGCACCTGCTTAGGCAAACTTAGGCAACTGCAAGGACTGTGGTTCTATCCCTGGCATCACATGCTGCGCCAGCCCCACCCTTAGGGCAAGCTGAGCCAGCCATAACATAAATAAAGTTTAAACAAAAAAAAAAGAAAGAAAGAAAAGAAAAGAAAAAAATATTTCAATTAAAAATAAAAAGCATGGGGGCTGACGAGATAGCTCAGTGGTATAAAGCATCTGTTTAGGCAATCTTAGGCAAAGCACAGGGACCACGGTTCAATCACTGGCATCACATGCTGCACCAACCCTGCCCCCAGGGCAGGCTGAGCTAGCCACAGTTAATTTAATTTAATTTAATTTAATTTAATTTGCTGGGCGTAGTGGCGCACACCTGTGATCCCAGCACTCGGGAGGCTGAGGCAAGAGGATTGGTGCAAGTTCGAGACCAGCCTGGGCTACAAAAGTAAGCTCAAGGCCAGCCTGAACTGCATAGTGAGACCCTGTCTCAAAAAAAATATATAATAATAATAATAATTTAACTTAATTTGAGGTTTCAATAATAAATAAATAGCACGAACCAGCCTGGCAAGATGACAGGGCTATAATCCCAGCACTTAGGTAGGCTGAGGCAGGAGAATCACAAGCTCAAGATCAGCCTAGTCTACTCAGGGAGATCTTATGTCCAGAAAAACCCACTATGAGCCATGGAGCTAGATGCCACACATCAGCTGTAATATAATCTTATTTAAATCACTTAATTTGCCAGGCGTGGTGGCTCACGCCTGTAATCCCAGCACTCGGGAGGCTGAGGCAGGAGGATCAATGTGAGTTCGAGACCAGCCTGGGCTACAAAAGTGAGCTCAAGGCCAGCCTCAACTGCATAGCGAGACCCTGTCTCAAAAAGACAAAAAAATAAATAAATAAATAAATAAAATAAAATAAATAAATCACTGAATTCACCAGGTGTGGTGGCACACGCCTGTAATCCCACCACTCGGGAGGCTGAGGCAGGAGGATCAGTGTGAGTTCGAGACCAGCCTGGGCTACGAAAGTGAGCTCAAGGTCAGCCTGAACTGCAGAGCAAGACCCTGTCTCAAAAAGACAAAAAATAAATAAATAAATAAATAAAATAAAATAAAAAATAAATCACTTAATTCTTCTAAGCCTCAAATTACATTTCTTAAAAAATTCTGATAAAACACGTGTAACATGAAATTTACCATCTTAAGCATTCAGCATATACACTCACCCAGGAGCACTGAGTACATTTACATTGCTGTGTAACAACCACCAATGTCTAGTTCCAAAGCCTTTCAGCCATCCCAGCCAATGGCCCTGCACCCATCATATTCACTTCCCCATTTCCTCTCCACCAGCCGCTGGCACCACTGGCTGCTTCCTGGCCCTGCGGATTTACCTGCTCTGAAGCACTTAAGTAGAATTCTAGGGTGTGTGCCCTTTGGTGTCTGACTTCTTTCACTTAACAATGATGTTGTCAAGGTTTATCTACAATGCACTATGAACCATAATCCCGTTCCTTTTCCTGCATAACGTAACATTTACGGATACACCATGCTTTGTGTGGGCATGCATCTGCAGACGGACACCAGCTTGTTTCCCCCTGTAGGCTATTATGAATGAGCTGCTAGGAACATCCTTGTACAAGTCTGTTTAAATACCTGCTTTCAATTCTTAAGGACACAGACCGATGGGTGGCACTGCTGGGTGAGGTGATAAGCCCTGCACTCAGTGGGAAAACCTCAGACACCAGTTTGCAGAGGAGGTGCTAGTGGTTACCTCACAGCATTGTTGAGGAGATTATTTGAGATAATGCAAGCAAAGCACCTGGAATGATAGCTGACACATGGCAAAGCACTCTATAACTATTAGTTATAATTGGTAGTAGGCGTGGTGATTGTGCAGAAGGACTGATGGGTAGATGGGACAGAACTGAGCCTGGGGCCTGCTTTCCCAGGCAGTTTGCTAGGAATCAGATTAAATTCAATTTATTTCCAAGAGAATCTCATTGGGCAAGTTTCCACACTGTAGTAGGTTATATCAATGGATTTAAAAGAGAATAATTTTTCTTTACTGCAGCTTTTTTTCTTTTTTTTAGGTTTTTTGAGATAAAGTCTTGCTCTAATTCAGGCTGTCTTGATCTCACTATGTGGTCTAGGCTGGTCTTAAACTCACAGTAATCCTTCTACCTCAGTCTCTGGAGCAAATTTTCTACAAATACAGGCTTCTCCCTTCCCTGAATCCACTCCCTTAGTGGCCCACACCCCTGGGTCAGACATTCAGTCTATAAATATACTGGCTGTTTTACTTCTTATAGATTGATAATTACTTCTAATTTTACCACTTCTAATAATAAAACGACAGTGTGGATTTACCATCAGCAGACTTTAATTACAAACATTAAAGCACTGAAGAAATAAATTCAGCCAGGGTGGTGGTGCATGCTTGTAATCCTAATCCAAGCATTCAGGAGCCTGAGACAGGAGGATGGTTGTACACTTGAGACCAGTCAGGGCTACAAAGTGAGCTCAAGGCCTGCCTGAGCTGCACAGTGAGACCTTGTCTCAAAAAGACCAAAAAAGTAAAATAAAATAAATAAATAAATTCAGACAGACATAGTACTACATGCCTGTATTTGCAACACTCCAGGAGGATGAAGCAGGAAGATTACCAGCTTTAAGCTCAGTTTAGGCAACTTAACAACTTAAAGTAATCCTGTCTCAAAAAAACAAACAACAAAAAAGAACAAGCTGTGGATGTAATGATTAGCAGTGTATGACTAAGCCCCACTATGAATCTAAATACCACACATGTAATCATATAAGGAAATAAACTTCCACATTGTTAACAATATGTCATATTTCCTAAGGTAGCTAGAAAAATGAAGAATTACTTTTTGCTCTAGATTTTCTCTTCAAGTTTTAAGGACTGGGGGTAGCTCGGTGGTAGAACATAAGCCTCACATGACAAGGTCCCAGGTTTAATTTCCAGCACCCCCTCAAACAAAGAAATAGATTTCATAACTTCCAGAAATGTTGTGACTTCAGGCTCATCCGTTTGGGCACACAAATGCCTAAACATGTCTTGTGCTGTCGACTCTCTTCCTTGGCTAGCTCAGTGAAGGCATCCGATACGGAATGGAGCTGAGTGTGTTGGTGGCAACTTGCTGCATCTCATTTCTGCTTCTCATCAGTCACCCTCACTGTCCGGTGTTCCCACCTGTCTGTTTTCCCATCGCTGCCCAGGGACATATCGCTGGCTCGTCTTCCCTCCATCACAGGTGCTCCTTCCATCCCTGACATTCCAAGCCCTCCCATTCCTGTTTCACCTGTCCCACACATACATTTCTAAATGCAGTTAACTACCCTTGGAATGTCACCAGTCACAGCAGCCACATGATAAAGGCAGAAACATCCCACGCTGGTGAAACTGTGTGGGAAAGGCAAGCTGTGTACGGGACACAAATTGATGCCACCTTCCAGAAGGCAATAAGCAGCTTCTATAAACCACAAAATGCATAAACCTTTTTTAAAAATATGAAACATACAGTGCTCAATTATTTTATTCTTTTTGTATCTTTTATTCATTTTAATCAGAAAAAAAGATAAAATAGCAAGAAACAGTTTTAAAACAGGTTAGTAATTCAGTTACAGTAATTAATACAATTCATATTATGGTTTTCATAGTCATTATTCAGAGAACACCATAAACCATTTGACAGAATATCTTACTTCTAGAATTTTACCCAGAAAAATGTATGTAAGCAAGCACACAAAGCTAAGGTCAGGCATGGTGGTGCATGCCTGTCATGCCAGCACTCAGGAGGCTGACACAGGAGGGTTACTGTGAGTTTAAGGCTAGCTTGGTCTACACAGTGAGTTCAAGACCAACCTGAACTATATTAGTGACACCTTGTCTCAAAAACAAGTACACAAAGCTATAATCCAAGGATGTTCAGTGTAGAACTAGCTATACTAGTGAAAAATTGTAAACCTAATGGACTTTATCAAAAGGGCTGTTACATTTTTCTGACCATTCCAATTCTTCCCATGCTCTCTGGAATGTCTATTCCTAGGTGCAAGGTTTCCTTTAGTAGAGCCTCATGAGGCAAGTCTAATTTAAAGTTATTAATTCTGTCTTTGCTTGAGTGTGGCCTACATATTAACTCCAAGGGCTCTCTAGGTGAACACTGGGATACAGTGTCAGGAAATATCAGAATTTGGGGAGGTCCAACTATATAGACCACAACTCTCAAGACAAAACAGCCGGGCGTAGTGCCTCACGCCTGTAATCCCAGCACTTGGGAGGCTGAGGCAGGAGGATCAGTGCGAGTTCAAGACCAGCCTGGGCTACAGAAGTGAGCTCAAGGCCAGCCTGAGCTGCATAGTGAGACCCTGTCTCAAAAAGGCAAAAAAAAAAAAAAAGACAAAACAATGTGATCACATTATAGTCTCATTGAGACATGAAAGTGCCCTCAGCTATCCAGTTATTTACTTGTTCTCTCTCTGTCACAGTAACACTCATTAAAGTTATTTACTGCCAGACTCTGTGCTTTCTTACTCACTAAGCAAATATCATGCAGGGTTCTTGGTCTTTTTTAAATGTTGGCATGGTGACCCACCACACCTCCTACCTTTTATCTATAGCAAGTAGCTGCTGCCCACTCCCTTGCCGTGTTGCACATATGCAGATCAAAACTGGGTGGCATGGTGTGAAATGTTCTCTCTCTGCCAGTAGGGAATGGGGACAGATCGTTAGAATGCCTCTAGGCTTCTGGTTTAAAATGGCAGCATTTCTTGCACATTGAGAACAAAACCTTCCCTTCATGGAGGGCAAGTGTTCTTAAGAAAAACATGGGAAGCTCTTTCTGACTTCTCATCCTCTCCTGGTATAAGCACTGCATGTGCTATGAGTCACTGAGCCAGAGTGTTGGATGAAGACTAAAAGGACTAAAGGCTCATTTACCCAAAATAGTTGTCTTCCTTAAAAAAAGAAAAAGAAATCACTAGCAAGAGATTTGTAGCCAAGCATGGCAGCATGTACCTGTAATCTCAGCACTTGGGAAGCTGAGGCAAGAAGCTCACACATCCAGGCCCTGTTGAGAGAGACAGAGGCACAGAGACAGAGACAGATAGAAAGACAGAGACAGACAGACAGAGATAGAGGCACAGAGACAGAGACAGATAGAAAGACAGAGACAGAGACAGAAACAGAGATTCACATAGGAGACCCCTAACATTAGCAAGAGATTTTTTTCCCAAAGAACTTTCACTCTGATTCATTATATAACACACACAATATCTTCCAAAGTTACATTATAAGTCATAGCAAGAATTTTTTTAAAAGTCAAGAGGTTTCACATTTGTTAAAGGTAGGAAAAGAAACATGCTCTGCAGAGCCAGTTTGGGTCAATTTCAAGTAGGAAACGAGGCTAGGCGCGGTGGTGCACACCTATAATACCAGCACTTTGGAGGCTAAGGCAGGAGGATCGATGTGAGCTCAAGACCAGCCTGGGCTACAAAAATGAGCTTAAGGCCAGCCTGAACTGCATATTGAGACTCAAAAAGACACACAAAAAAGAAAGGAGGAAAAGAATATATTCTACAGAGTAACAGTGGACCACCACAAACGAGAGAATACAGGGGCCCAGCTAAGAATGTTTAGATGATTCTTTTATATATATAATGGCCAGGGGCTGGGGAGATAGCTCCATGGCACCAGTGCCTGCCTGGCAAGTGCCAGGTTGTGAGTTTGAACCCCAGTCCTGTCAAAATAATGGCCAGCTCAGCTTGTCCTGCGGGTGGGGCTGGCACAGCATGTGGTGCCAGGGATTGAACTGCAGTCTCTGCAGTGGCCTAAGTTTGCCTAAGCAGTTGCTTTAGACCACTGAGCCATCTTGCTGGCCCAATGCTTAGATGATTCTGCTTCAGTCCCTAAATAATTCTGTAAGTGTAGATGTGAAGTTACTTATACACTTCATCCTTTCAGGAATTTTAACAGTACTGAATATTAAGCACTTAAAAGAAAAGCAATTGCTTAGTTGTGTTTCTCTTCAGCTCTTATCAAGTTTCATTTTCTCTGTTGAAGGGCATACTTTCTGCATTGGCATCAAAACAGTGTTCCAAATCCCTTCTTGCACTTTGACATCGAGGTCAGGGTAGCTTCCAGCATCCACACCAGGTGTGACAAAGGCAGCAGCTTTGTGTGCACAGTAGCAGCCCAGGGGCTGCCCTCACCAGATTCCATGAGGGGGTGTTGGTGCAGCTCTATCAGCCTGGTCTCTCCTAGGCCTTCACACTACAATCCTTGGACATTTTGTTTTATTTTAAATTTTGAGACAGGGTCTCAAAAATAATAAGTCACCATTATTATGCTTTCAGGTGCAACCCTTTACTGTCTCAGGAACTAAGACTTCTAAACCAGCAGAGCACAAGATCATGGGAAAAGGAAACAAAAATTTTTCCAGTGGATCACTAATGGTCATGGTTGGTAGTAGCATTCCCACTTCCACATCTTGATTCCTAGACCCAGGAATGTTGGCTATGGGAGACAAAGTACCATATGGCGAATGTTGATTTAAAACATATATAACTTTCTGGGCTGGCAAGATGTCTCAGCGGTCTAAAGCACCTGCTTAAGCAAGCTTAAGCAACCTCAGGGACTGCAGTTCGAAACAATAAGTCATATACGACCTTTTGAGAGTCCCTTGCCACAGAACTCCAAGGTATCATCACCTAGTTGGCACTGTAACTAGGTCTTCCAAAGACCATTCCACCTTTCTATCAATCCAGCTGCTTCTAGATGGTGAGGAACATGCTAAGACCAGTGAATTCCATGAACATAAGTGTACTGCCTCACTTCTTTGTCCCTAAAATGTGTTCCTTGGCCAGAGGCAGTGTTGTGTAGAACTATATCACAATGGATAAGGCATTCTATAAGTCCATGGACAATCATTCTGGCAGAAACAGGGAAGGAAGATCTGAATCCAGAATATCTGTGCCAGTAAGGACAAAGCACTGTGCCTTCATGATGGAAGTGGTCTAATGTAATCAATCTGCCATCAGCTCACAGGCAAATCACCCCAGAGAATGGTGCCATATCAGGGACTCAGTATTAGTATCTGCTGCATATTAAGCATTCAGTAGTGGCTGGAGCCTTGGTGAATGGAAGTCCATGTTGCTGAGCCCACATATAACCTCCATCCCTGCCAACATGGCCACTCTGTTTATGAGTCTACTGAACAATCACAGAGGTGGCTGAAGAAAGAGGTTGGCTTCTACCCATAGAACAGATCATCCTATTCTAGGATCCACTTTATTTGCGCAGGCCTCTTTTGCTAAAGTCACTTTTTGGTGAGCATTTACATGGGATGCAAATATTTTCACATCCCTTGCCCATACAGAGAGGTCTATCCATATACCTCTTCCCCAAATACCTTTGTCACCAATTTTCCAGTCCTGTCCCTCTCAAGTTCCTGATCATCTGGCCATCATTGGCTATAGCCCATCAATCCACCTAGAGTTGCACACCTAGCCATTTTTCCTTTCCAGGAAAAATGTACTAGCAAGTGCATGACCTGAAGTTCTGCCCACTGTGACCATTTCCCTTCAGCACTGTCCTTCAGAGACATCCTGGGACAGGACTAGAATGTTGCAGCCATCCACTTGCAGAGGTGCCTGCGTAGCATGCAGGATTATCCATAAACCAAGCCCTATATTTTTCTTCTGACAGCAGATCATATAGTACACCCCATGAGGCCATAGTTGCATGCTGCGAAATGGAGGGACCCATGAACGTCTGGGCAACTTTTTCATGTAACTTACTTATATCCTCTGGACATGCTCTGGTTCAGTTATGTATGTACTATTCCCATTTAATGATTGCTATGCGCATCCAACTTTATGGCTTTGTCTTAAGTTACTTTTCTCTCGTTGCTGAGACAAATACCCGACACCCAAAATGAAGGAAGGAAAGGTTTACTTAGCTCACAGTTACTGGAGGTTTCAGTCCGTATTCGGCTCACCCAAGACTGAGTGGCACATGGCAGAGAGCAGTAGTTCATGGCAGCGGAATAGCAACCATGGTGACAGAGGCAACAGAACAACCAGGGGAGCAGAGAGCAACAGCCTGAGTCTGTCCCTCTCTATATTACCTTCAGGCTCTCCACCTCAGCCTATTCACCTTAGGCTACACTCATAATCTCAGAAATACTCAGACCTGTAATCCCATCATACTAAAATACATAATCCCAGGGATCATGAGAAAAGTCTCAAACTCTAGAAGTCCCTGCCCCATGACTGCATGAGGCTTTTGGGGGACAACTAGACATAAACCATAACAGGCTTGGTGGATTAGACAGTATCCATCTCATGATGAACAACTCAGGTCATGTGGTAACCTGGTTGCTCAAGGCCAAGCATCCAATTTCCATAAGGCCCAGTCACAGGTTAAAAGCTCTTTTTCCTTTTTTCTTTCTTTTTTGGTTCTGGTAATCAAACTCAGGATCTTGTGCTTGCCAGGCAGGCACTATACTACTGAGCTATCCCTGCCCCAAGGACTGTTTTTCTTTTTTCCCAAGAGCAGTTTTTCTTTCTTTGTTTCTGTCTTTGTTTTT
>PVJA010028346.1:0-16059 GCA_004027025.1 Myocastor coypus | reverse complement strand
CTTTCTTTTTTTTTTCTCTTGCAAAACCAGGGATTGAACTCAGGCCCTTGTGCTTGCCAGGCAGGCACTTATTCTACTCAGCTATCTCCCCAGCCCCTCAAGAGCTGTTTTTCAAAGGAAATAGTTGTCTTTAGATGCGAGCACAGCTTTGTTCCAAAATCCTAAAGGTTTCCACTGCAATTTACCTGCCAGAGACTCCAAACAGCAGCCCTAGCTGTCACTGCCACTTCAAGTACTGGATCTGCTGGATCTATGGCCCAAGTGACAAAGCAGCCTGCATAGCACAGTGGACCTGTTGCAGGGCCTTCTCATTCTGGACCCTACTCAAGACTAGCAGCTTTCTGAATCACTCAGTAAATGGACTGAAGTAAAATACCCAAGTGAGGAATGTGTCATCTCCATAATCCATAATCCATAATGGGATAGCATCTAGCACAATACCCTATTCACTTTTAGAAGTAGAAGAGACTGAGGCAGAATTCAATTTAGTTTAACCCCAGCCTGAAGTATTTACACAGAAGTAGCCTTGCCTAAATTACTCCATTCCCATCCCTTCCCCTACCCTGTCAGAACTTCATAAACATATAGGAGATAAGGGAGAGACAGGACCTTGGGGCTGGGGATTTGGCTCAGCGGTAGAATGCTTGCCTAACAAGCTGGAAGCCCTGGGTTCAGTCCTTGGCACCAAAAAAAGAATAAAACCTGGAAGAAACAGGACCCACTTGGGGCAATAAGATACAGACTATTTGCCCATGCTTAGCGATAAATCCTTCTGCTCAAGACCTTGAACCTGTAGCATATAGGGCCTTCATATTCCAGCCATGACCTTACCTACAGGATATGGGGACACTACATTCCTGCCCAGTTGCCATAGCAACAAAGAAACTATAAAAAACAGGTAGGGAACAAAGAACTGAGCCTTTTGTGTTTTCCCAGATGGAAAGGGGAGCACATGGCTTTCTGGATAATTAATAAAAGTTCTGCAATTCCTGTTAATTTGGTCTCCCATGGCAATATATCCAATCCCAGCCAATACATAAATAGGCCCACTAGACATTGTGCCTCTTTTCTGGCTGTAGAGGGAGCCAGATGCAGCAAATTATCTTTTACCTTAGAAGGGATATCTCTACATGTCCCACACCACTGGACTCCTAAAAATGTCACTGAAGTAGAAGGACTTTGAATTTTCATTGAATTTATTTCCCATCTTCTGACTCACAAATACTTTCCTAACAAGTCCAGCATGGCTGGTACCCAGAATGATTGATCCAGTCATCATAATATCCTCTATGAATCGGACCAGTGTGATACTTTGTGGAAGAAAAAGGCAATCAAAATCCCTGCAAACTAAGGTGTGACACAGAGCTGGAGAGTTAGCATAACACTGAGGTAGGACAGTGAAGGTGTGTTGCTGGCCCTGTCAGCAGAAAGCAAATTGTCAGTCTGCTCAAACAAAGGCATTGAAGCTGGTATAATAGCTGCAGTCAGAGTCACCATTTGATTTCATATATCATACTCCACCATTGTTCTCCAAGACCCACCCACCTTCTGCACAGGCCAAATGGGAGAATTAAATGGAGATATGGTAGGAACCACCACCCCTACATCCTTCAAGTCCTTGACAGTGGTGGCACTAATCTCTACAATCCCTCAGGGATGTGATATTGTTTTTGGTTTACTATTTTAAGAGGCAAACATAATTCTAATGGCTTCTATTTCAACTTTTCAAATATAATAACCTTCACTGTACAGGTTAAGAAACCAACGTGAAGATCCTGCCAAGTACTGATTATATCCCTCCTAATCACGCATTCCAGAACAGGAAAAATGACTACGGTATGGATTTAAGGACTTGCTGAACCCACTGTGAGTCAGATCTTTGCTAAAATTCCACTGATCACCTGACTCCATAGACCCTACTCTTACTGGAGGGTCACAAGGCTATTTTGAATTCCCTGGAATCAGTTTTAGTTCAGAACCAGGACCTGGTAGTCCCCCCAAATGTCTGAGAATTTCTCTTCTCCCAATGTACAGTTATTGTAGTAAAAGGCATAGGTCCCTTTGGGGAAGAATGGCAGAAAGATGGACTGTATAAAGCTTTGGTCATCACCAATGTCTTTCCTCAAAAAATGTGACCTCCCCATCATTCAAGGGGTTCTGGGCCTGTAAACTGGCTCAAATCTGGCACCTGGTTGAGGGGCCATGAATACCTGTTACTATCATTTGAAGCAGGTTTCTGTTCATTTGTCTTTCCCACTCTCCAGTACCAGGGATTGCACTTAGGACCTTGTGCTTGCCTGTCCTTAAATATTTTTGATTATATAAATCTAGTAAAAACTTTGTGTTGGGCCGGTGAGATAGCTCAGCAATCTATAACACCTGCTTAGACAAGCTTAGACAGTCGCAGGGACCATAGTTCCATCCCCAGCACCACATGCTGTGCTAGCCCCACCCCTAGGGCTGGCTAAGCCAGCCATAATAAAAAAATAAAAAGAAAAAGAACTTTGTGGCCTTCCCATCTATTTTGCTTTTGAAATACTGAGGCTAATCAGCTAACACCATAGGTCAACATGTATCAGCCCATTTTAGTTACTGTTCTACTTCTACTGTCCATTATGGTAAGTATGTATACCTCGCCTTTGGTGAGTAAGTGCTGCCCCTTGACCCCAGCTACTCCAGGATCCAATTAAACCCATTGCCCTTAAGTTGCTCTTACATGGTCCCCACTATAAGGCCTGGCATAGAGAAAAGAGCAACAACAAGACTCTTTAGGGGTGGTGGCGCTCCCCTCAAGAATCTGCTTCTTGGGGCCAGGAAGATAGCTACATAACACAAGTGCCTGCCTGGCAAGTGCAAGGTCATGAGTTCAAAGACTGGTTCCACCAAAGAGAGAGAGAGAGACAGAGAGAGAGAGAGAGAGAGAGAGAGAGAGAGAGAGAGAGAGAGAGAGAGAGAGAGAATCTGCTTCTCAAGATGATAGTGAAGGGTTCATTTTCTGTATCATCTCAGTGTAGAGAATTAGGTTTAACCTGAGACATCCACTCCAGCCTTCCCATTTCCCAAAGCCTCTAAATCAGCGGTTCTCCACCTATGGGTCTCAACCCCAGGGGGAGGGTCAAACGACCAAAACACAGGGGTTGCCTAAAGCCATTGGAAATCATAACTGTAGCAAAATTACAGTTTTGAAGTAGCCACCAAAATTATTTTTTGGTTTGGGGTCACTGCAACATGAGCAACTGTATTGCAGAGTCACGGCATTAGAAAGGTTGAGAACCAATGCTCTAAATCCCTTATCAGCAGCAAACCAATATATCAGAGAATATCAGGCATCTCTAAGTCATTTATAGTGGGCCATCCTTTGATCCATACATTCATCAACCAGTCAAATACATTACTAATACCTTTTTTTATTCCACAAGCTGCAATACTAAATTCCAATCTCAAGGACGAGGGATATAGCTTAGTGGCAACAGGGCCCTGCCTGGCAAGCACAAGGTCCAAGTTCAATTCCCCCATACCAAACAAAAACAAATAAACAAACATTCCAGTATCTGCCTAACAGGCCCATATCAACAAACTCAGCTTTTTGATCCAAGTATATGTTTTTACAACTATTATTCTATACTCAGGAAAACCATTCCCACCCTTGCTCATCAGACCTCTGCTTATAAGAGTTAGAAAAGTCAACAAGCTCTTGGGGAGAATACCAGACTTCCTCATGGGTCACACTATGTCCTTCACCCTTGGGAGCCTTCTGTGATTTGAGCCTGGTGATGGATCTAGAGGCCAAAGTGGGTGGTGAGGTTAGGTCCTGAGAATTATCCTGCTTGGTCACACAGGGTTAGTTTCCTCAGATATGTCGGGGGAAGGCACCACCATCAATGTTGGGGAGGGGATTCCTCTGCCACTGTGAGTGGGGAAATCCCTTTCTCTGCCAAAACAATCTCATCAGCCAGGTCATGGTGGTGCACACCTGTAGCCCCAGCACTTGGGAGGATGAGGCAGGAGGACTGGTGCAAGTTTGAGACTAGCCTTGGCTACAAAAAGTAAGCTCAAGGCTACCCTGAACTACAAAGTGAGACCTTGTCTCAAAAATAAATAAATACATAAATAAATAAATAAATAGCCGGGGCCGGGCGTGGTGGCTCACGCCTGTAATCCCAGCACTCAGGAGGCTGAGGCAGGAGGATCGGTGCGAGTTCGAGACCAGCCTGGGCTACAAAAGTGAGCTCAGGACCAGCCTCAACTGCATAGCGAGACCCTGTCTCAAAAAGACAAAAAAAATAAATAAATAAATAAATAAATAAATAAATAAATAAATAAATATAATCTCATCAGACTCTAGGAGTTCAACATCCTCAGTGTAATCAGGATCCTGCCAGACATCTCCAACCCCGTTTATGGGTCCCATTCTTTCCCAATCAGTGCTCTCACCTTTCTTTCAGGGAACCCTTTGAGGCTGAGTGTTAAACTTACACTGTAGTTCATCCAATCAAATTATGAGAGCCTGTGCTTGGATTTCAGGAATCTCAGCCCTGTAGCTAAAAGACAGGAAGTTCTCTTTTAAGACATACTTTAAAACTTTTAAATTCTTTGTGTATGTCCAAAGCTGAGAATTTGAATCTTTGGGCTCCATATTTTCCTTTATTATTTGTCCTCACAGTTCAAAGACTTCAGCTTTCCTATGGATGTTTTGAGCTCACTGTTTTCCTTCACTGATTTGTCCAGAGATGCTAAGAGCAACCAGCCAGCATCATTATATTTCCTAATCTGCTGAAAATATTCAAAATGTCATACATGGGGTTGCTAAAAAGTGGCGAATTGGGATTAGTAAATGGATCCACACTGCATATTACTTTAAACAGTTCACACTCAGGGCTATCAGCACCATAACTTCATTTTCACAATTCTCTTTCTCTAGAACACTCTCAGAACCAAATCTGTATCCATCAGTGCTCACTAGAAAACTAGATCTAATGCAAGATTCGTAAACATATAAGCATTCACAAGTTAGGCTTACAATGGCTGCCCAAAGAGTGTAGAGGAATGCTGCGCGCTGGAGATGCCAATGATCCCGTCAAGGGTTGAGGCCTGGAACTCACTGAAGAGTCCTGTGTGAATCCATGTCAGGGGGCCAGAAGTTCTGTGCTGAAAGCCTGCAGTATCTGAGCTGAAAGCCAAGAGACAACATCCAAGATGACAGTAGACTGGAGTTCCTCCAAAGAAAGAGAAGCAACCCTCCTTCCTCATTTTCCCTTTTATTCCATTCTGGCAGAAAGCTGACTGGTTGGTGCCACTCACACCCAGCGTGGGGCTTCTGTCTTCAGGAAATCCCTTCAGTCACACCCAGAACTATGCTGATCTGATTCTTACTCAAATTGACACAATCAGTTAACTCACACAGAAGGAAAGCCTGAGCCTACCTCAAAGCTCTTAAGCATATGCTGCCCTCATGATTTCTAAGCCCCAAATGTTTTGGAAGCGAATGTCTTCATTTTACTTATTTGCATCCCTTCCCTCCCTCTACCCTTATATTCCCCTTCTTCTGGATGCTCAGATAGACCCATGCCAGACCCTGGGAATTACCAAGTGTAAGCTCCAAGTATAAGCTCTAGAAGAACTGAAGGGTACCACCCCTGGGGGATGAGATCAAGAAGCCCCACCATACCCACTGCTACCACAGGAAGCCCAAAGGAGAACAAGCGGCTGGGACTGGAGAAAGAGCCACCTCTCTAGAACCTGGAGGACTAAGTCAGACTCGCTTTCCCTTCTTTGCCCGGCCAAGGAGGGCACTGATAAGGCCAGCCTACTTAGGATGCTTCTTCCGTGGAAGACATTTTTTTTTTGGTCCAAAGCTGGAGTTGTTTCCAAACTACATTCAATGAATAGATTTAAATGTCTCAATTGGCTTTTTCTGTTTTGTTTGTTTTTATGTTTTTACACAGCTGGCCCAACCCATGTGTTGGTACCAGGCAGCTGGCTCTACCGGGTGTGCAGGGTGTACCAATCACTGCCTGCAGGGGAGGCTTTGGGCAGTGTTGCTAGGCAACCTGGGTAGTAGGAGAGGCTGCGTTTTGGGCATCTGGGCCACAGAGATGAACAGCCTCTCTCTTCACACTGCACACTGTTATTACACCCAGTTGCTGGGCCCCAGCAATTTTTCAGTGGTTATGACTTGAAAGGATGCCTTTTTAGTTACAGAAATTAAAAACTGGCTTTTCAATATTATGGGCTTGTGATTGTAGTTGTTTTCTTTTTGCTCCATCTCTGAGGACACACTGGGAATAAATAGGCAAAAGATTTAAAAAAACAAAAGTGCCTTTAAAAACCCCCACTTCCAAAGGTTTTTCTTTTTCCTGAAGCAAAGTATATTTGGCCTTCATGTTGAGAGAAGCAACTAAGAGTTGCTGAGCTTTCTGAGGCCTTCCCATGGCTCACTGGGGTTAAGAGACCCTGCCTTGAGCTCCTCACAGCTCTGTCTGCTTGGGGGTAGGGACAGGGGACCAGAGCTTTGGTCATGTATTGAGCAGCTTCTCTGTCTCTTCCATACAAAGACTATCATGAAGCCACTCCCTTCCAAGTCTACAGAACCATGTCCACTTGTTATTTCAGTGGATCCTCCTGTTCACCCTGTGAAGAAGACATCATGATTATGCTCATTTTTGCAGATGAACAACTGAGGTGAAAAGAGGTCCCCATGACTGCATACTCAGGAACAGCAAAACAGGACAAATCCAGTGACCTGGGGCCAGATGCTGGGGCTTGCCATTGTGCCATGCTCACTGATTGAGCTTCTTAACACATTGCATACATTCAGGAAGCCTATTTGAATAACACTAGTAGTAACAACCACACCTGCTGCTATGACAGTCCCTAGCCCTTCAGCCTGTGTCCTGTACTCTCTTCAGTGCATCAGCCTCCCTTGTGGATGTGATGAGCTTTGATAGATGCCTCATGTACACTAAGAAACCCAAGTCTGGAAGAAACCCCCAGATCAGGAACACTACTTAAGTGAATTAAAGATCTATTGCTCCAGACCACAGGACTAAAATAGAACCCTGACCTTGAGCTGTTTGCTCCCTAATTCAAGAATTTGCTTCTGCTTGATGGCATCAGTTCAGGCCCTTAATAAGATAAAATCATCCCAGCATAATGGACAGCTGGACATGGTAGCACATGCCTGTACTTTCAGCTCTCAGGAGACTGAGGCAGGAGTATTGCCATGAGTTTGGGGCCAGCCTGAGCTACATAGTGAGTTCAAACCCATCCTGGAATGCAAGGAAAAACTGGCTCAAAAAACAAATTGAGGGGCCAGGGCGATAGCTCCATGGCACAAGTGCCTGCTTGACAAGTGCAAGGTCTTGAGTTTGAACCCTGGTCCCACACACACAAAAAAAAATTGAAACAACTCCCCAAGCCCAAAGCAAATGTATGAGAAAGGTTAGGGTTGTACAGTGCTTTCTTAACTTGCACAAGGTCTTGGGTTTCACCAGTAGTATGGGCAAAAATTAAAATAAAATTAATTTATTACTTTTATATAATTTTATAACACTGTGGAAGGGACACAGTGTTTTCAAAATTTTAATGGGGATTCAGGAATACAAATATGTGAAGGCTTCTGGTACACAGCACACACAAGCACCACTGGCCACGAGGACCTAGGAACAGGTGAGGGACTGGTCCTCCAGCTAGCAGAGGCAGGACTAGAGTGAGAGCCAGGGTCTCCTGACTCCTGTAATGTCAGTGCTCTTCCTGTTACTCCACATTTCATCCTCTCCCTTCTTCAACTGATGATGGTTCATTCAGCAAACTCTGAGCTCCTTTTCTGTGCCAGACACTAAGGTAGATCTTGGGCACTGACGGAGAAGCAAACGCTCCTTCCTGCTTTTTTTGGAGGCAGTAGAAAGACAGACAATACATATGCTCAGCCGGGCGTGGTGCAACATGCCTGTAATCCCAGCACTTGGGAGGCTGAAGCAGGAGGATTGGTGTGAGTTCAAGACCAGCCTGGGCTACCAAAGTGAGCTCAAGGCCAGCCTGAACTGAACATTGAGACCCTGTCTCAAAAAGACAAAAAAAGGGGGGGACTAATATTAATGGAAAGGCCAGGTGTGGCAGCAGGTTCCTGGAGGCCCCATCTCAACAGAACAAGCTATTAAGGGAAGGCAGAGTGGTATGAAATGCCATTCCATCTGGTGGGTTTGTTATGTTCGCAGCTGTTGCTGCATAGCAAATCACTCTGAAATCTCATGCCTTAAAGCAGTCACCATTTCACAGTCATGATCCAGTGGGTCAGGAATTTGGGTAGGGTCCAGCTGAGAACACTGCTGCTCCATGTACTATCAGTTGGGGTGATCCACCTGGCTGCATTCTTGGCAGGGAGGTCTAAGGGGGTTTCATTCATCAGCATGGTGCCTGGGTGCTCTTGTACATCCTCTCCCCTCCCCTCCCCTCCCTTTCCCTCCTGTCCTTGCTCTCCTTTGTGCTTCCTCACAGCATGGCAGCCTCAGGGCAGCCAACACTCTTGAGTGAGGGGTCCAGCTTCAAAGAGGCAGTGTTTGAAGAAAGCCTCATCTCTTAAAGCCTGGCCTTGAAAGGTCCCCAGCACTACTTTGGCCACATAGTGTTGTCAAAACTAGTCACAGAAGGGCCAGCAAGATAGCTCAATGCTCTAAGTGCCTGCTTTGGCAAGTACAGGGATTAGGGCTTGATCCCAAGTCCCACATGCTGTGCTAGCCCCACCCGCAGAGCACACTGAGCTGGTGAATGAGTTCAGGCATGGTGGCACATGCCAGTACTCCCAGCGCTGGGGGGGCTGAAAACAGAAGGATCACTGTTATGGTTTATGTCTAGTAGTCCCGCCAAAGCCTCATGCAGTCATGGGGCGGGGACTTCTAGAGTTTGAGACTTGCCTCATGATCCCTGGGACTATATGTTTTAGCACTGATGAGATTATAGGTCTGAGTACTGCTGGGAATTATAGGTGTGGCGTGAGGCAGATAGGCGAAGGCAGAGAGGCTGATGTAATTTAGAGAGAGAATCGTGCTGTTGTGCTCTGTTCCTCGGGTTGTTCTGTCGCCTCTGTCACCATTGTTGGTGTTCTGCTGCCAGGAACTGCTGGTTTCTGCCTTGTGCCTCTCCGCCTCGGATCCAGCCGAGTATGGACTGAAACCTCCAGTAACTGTGAGATAAATAAGCCTTTCCTTCCTTCATTTTGGGTGTCCTTCATTGTTGTTGTCCCAGCAATGATAGAAGAATAATTAAGACATCACTATGAGCCCAAGCTGCATAGTGAGACCCTGTACCAAATACATAAATGGAAAATAAAATAAAATAAAAACTAGTCATAGGGCTGGCCTGGGATTAAGGAGAAAGGGATCAAACTCCATGTCCCCATGGAGCAGTGACAAATAACATGATCTGTATTTAGTCTGCCACACTAGGCTTCTGAAACTGAGTACTCATACCATGCTGGTGGTGCTGAGCCACTTTTTAACCTAAATTATAGTGTCTTTGTTGGAATGATTCATATGTTTTCATTCTGTGAATAAGGAGACCAGAAAACAGGCAATATGCTACATACACACACACCATGTGTTTCAGAGCCTAAAACCTACAAGGCACACAGCAAATGTGTGCCCAGCACATATAAGCACTGTGGTTATCAAAACTTGCTGCAAGTAAAACTCCCCTGGGAGTGCTGTTAAAATGCATTCAGATTCCAGGCTAAGACCTGAGCCCAGATTCTGACACCAAGTTTCAAAGGCAGGGAGTTTTTAGATTTGGATGCCCATTAAAAATGAAAAATTGAGGGATCAGGGAGGTAGCTCCATAGCACAAGTGCCTTCCTGGCAAGTACAAGGTCATGAGTTTGAGCCCTGGTCCTGCAAAAAAGAAAGAAAGGAATGAAGGGAGGGAGGGAGGGAGGGAGGGAGGGAGGGAGGGAGAGAGAGAGAGAGAGAGAGAGAGAGAGAGAGAAAGAAGGAAAGAAAGAAAATGGGGCCAATGAAATAGCTCAGTGGTCTAAAGTACCTGTCTACACAAGCTTAGGCAGGTGCAGTAGTTCAATCCCCAGCACCATATGCCATGCCAGCGCCACCCTCAGGGTGGGCTGAGTCAGCAAAAAAGAAAGATGAATCTTAGTATAGCCAGGCGTGGTGGTGCATACCCATAATCTCAGCACTCTGGAGGCTGAGGCAAGAGGATTGGCACAAGCTTGAGACCAGCCTGGACTACACAGCAGGACACTGTTTCTATGTTTGTTTGCTTTTTTGGTGGTACCAGGGATGGAACTCAGGAACTTGCACTTGCCAAGCAAGCACTTATTCCACCAAGCTATCTCCCTGCCCACCTACACTGTTTCAAAATAATTACTTTTTTTTTCCCTTAGTGGTGGAGGTCAAACTCAGGACCTTGCCCTTGACAGGCAAGCACTTATGCCACTGAGCTACATTCCCACCCCCCAAATTAACAAATTAATTAAATTTTTAAATGTTTTCAATCTCAGTGTCCAAGCCCAGAGACTCTGACTCTGACTTCATTGATCTGTGGTAAAACTGGACAAACAGGATAATCATGTGATTCTGATAGATTAGGGTTCAGAACCACAGCCCTAGTGCAGAACCAGTCAGAGGATTCTGAGGCAGGTGGTGCAGAACAGTGTAGCCAAATGTACTTGGTTTGTCCAGAAGTGTCCTGATCCTGGCACCAGAAGCCCCACATCCCAAGAGATCCTTGGGGGGGGGGTCTTTTTCTGTAACCTGAGACCTTTGATCACTTCAGTGCAGTGCTATCTGTGAGATACTACAGATGAGGTAGTAAAAATGTTTCTTGAAAAATATCTAGAAATTTCTATGAAAACAATGATTTTGTTCTTTTATTTTTATTTTTTTACATGAAATCTTGCTATGTATTCAAGGTTGGTTTTTTAGACTCACTGTGCACCCCAGTCTGGTCTCAAACTCCTGCGTGGGCTCAAACTCTAGGTGATCCTCCTGACTCAGCCTCCAAAGTGCTAGAATTACAGATACGCACTACCATGCCTGGCCACACAATTATTGTTATTATTATTGTTTTGATCTTTTTTTTTTTTTTTTTTTTTTGGTATAGGGTCTCACTACTGACTCCTAGTGATCCTCCTGCTTGTACTTCCCAAGTGCTGGGATTACAGGCGCGTGTCACCATGCCCAGACTCCATTGCCAGCTCAGTGCACTCGAGAGCAGGGCTGGCACTGCAGGCAGGGCCAGGAACCAAACCCTGGCCCCTGTGCTTCCCTAAGCAAATGCTCAATCTGCTGAGCTATACCACCGGCCCTTAGACAATTATTTTTAAATAAAATAAATGTCATGAGTCTGTAGTACTGCGTGAACATCTTCAGTTTATCTCACAATTAATCTCTTTTGTATGTTCACTTGCAGGAACAGAGCTTTCTCCAGTTGTCTTTCTGGTATGATCAATTTTTGTGAAACCAAAAGAGGAAAAAAGGAAAAGCAAAGTCTTGAAAGAGAACTTAAAAGAATCAAGATGAGCAGACTCATTTTAAGGAGCAGTACCAATGCAAGTTGGGGGTCTGGACACTGATTCCTTCAAAGTTACCATTTCCAAGATGATGGGCATACTCTACACCCCTTCCCTGGGCCCATGCCAGAGCTGGGGACAGTTCCCGGCAGCCCAACTACTATTCTGTCTCCATCACTTATTTTAGCAAGCACATGGGACTTAAGCCAGCAAGCAGAACTCCCCAGAACCTGCCGGACACAGGTGCTCAGGCCTCTAGTCACAACTATGGAGAGGCTGAGGTAGAAGGATCACAAGTTTAAGTCCATCGTGAGAAACCTAGTAAGAGCCTGTTTCAAAATAAAACAAGGTTGGAGGCATAGCTCACTGGTAAAAAGACTTGCTTGCTGCTCTTCCCCAAATAAAATA
This sequence comes from Myocastor coypus, assembly GCA_004027025.1. NCBI lineage: Eukaryota > Metazoa > Chordata > Mammalia > Rodentia > Myocastoridae > Myocastor > Myocastor coypus. Next base: position 4,133 of record PVJA010028346.1, on the reverse strand, counting down.
AAATACAAATTGCTTGTGTGACTCTAAGTTATATAAATTTAGATTATTCACACATTTTGGTACTTTTATTAGGAGTGACAGATCCTGTTGCCCAACAGATCCTGGGTCATGCTGTGTAACACAGCATACAGCTGATAATAAACTACCAGTATAGCAGGGCAAGAACAACTCAAGTGACTGTTTATGAACAAACCATCAGGATGTCCCAAAAAGGAGGGTTCATTTCCTCAGACAGAGAGTTCCTCAGCTGCCCTGAAAGCCTTGCACCTCTTAGATTAAAATCTCTTAAATCCTGCTTGCACCAGTCACCTTCCAAAATGCAAATATAACACCTAGTTTCCTTACCTAGTGTCCAAGGGTCTCACAACGCAACCCCTGCCTATTTATGCACCTGCATCCTTTGCCGTTTCTCCCCCTCCCCAAACACTGAATACTCCAACTCTACAGAACCCCAGCAGTCCCAGCTCCAAAGTCCACTAAGACCTTCTAGGAGTGGCTCCCTTTATCAGAATACTTTCTCTTTCCTACTTGTTCTCTCTGGGAACTATCAATGCCCCTCTAGCTCTGTAAAGCCTTTCTGAACATCTGCCATGAGCCTGGCTCTGTACTAGTTACTGAGGACACAATGGGGACAGAGTGTCCCCAGCAGAATCAAATATCCCTCTTAGGCCCTCAGCAACCTCTGCCCACATCTAGGGTTCTGCTTTGCCTAATAACTCTCCTCCAGGCTGAGCATCCTGAGCAGAGTTCTGTTTTATTCATCTTTTAATCTCTAATACCCAACAAACAAATCAATAAACACTTGCCAGCTTTAATTAGGCACAAAAGATCTCTAAGCATTTTTATACCTGGGCTGTGCCAGGTGCTGGGGCTAGAACTCTGAACAACACATGTGCACCCTGCCCTCTTGGGACTTTCAGTCTCTGAGGCAAACACTGCCCCTAAATGAGTGAGTGGATTCATGAGTCTGAGAAGGAGGTGCCCCTCCCTGATTGGATGAAGCAGCCCTGAGATGGAGGTACACAGGAAGGGAGGGGGATAGGAGTAGGGACTTAGGGGTGACTGCCCTCTTTGGGGCTTTCTACAGAGAAATGGGAAAAGATGCAGGGAATTGGGCAAAGAACAGGAAGTTGAGTCTAACATGCAAATATATATATAGTATGGCCCGCTCAGCCTGCCCTCGGGGTGGGGCTGGTGCAGCATGTGGTTCCAGGGATTGAACCACAGTCCCTGCAGTTGCCTAAGCTTGCTTAAACAGGCTGAGCCATCTCACCGGCCCTAATATGCAAGTTTTTCATTCTAGGTCTATTATTAGCCATGTGTCCTTAGGCAAATCTGCTTACCTATTTACACTTCATTTTTACATCTACAAAGTGGAAAGAACGTTATTACAGCATTATGATTTTTTGAGATAATGCATTTATAAGCCTTCAGGAGGCCTGGCAGAGTTGGGTTTAGGCACTGGGAGCTCCTATCTTGCTGTACCTGAGTACACAGGTTCAGAAACACACAAACCAGGCATGGTAGCACATGCCTGCAATACCAGCACCCAGGAGGCTAAGGCAGGATTATGACTGTGAGTCTGAGATCAGCCTGGACTACATAGTAAGGTCAAGCCCAGCCTGAGCTATATAGTGAGACTCTCAGAGACAGACAGACAGACAGACAAACAAACCCAGACCCAGACCCAGACACAGACACAGACACAGACACAGACACAGAGACACAGACAGCAAGCAAGCAAGCAAGCTAGCAGGTCAGCCAGCCAGCCAGCCTCAGGGTCTGTACCTGAACTGGCCCTCCTCAGCCCCATTTCTAGGCCTACATCTTTCTCCACCACCTCTGCCCACTGCCCAGTTCTGTTTGCCAGTCTGCCCAGGTGCTTTCAAAGCCAGGGGTTGTCTTGTGTTTATGAGCCTAAGGAAAGGGAGGTGCCAGTTAGGAAGGGTGTGGCTGGATACATTAAGTGCTTATGGACACATTTCAAGTTTTTTGTTTGTTTGTTTGTTTGTTTTTTATTATTCCCAGAGCAGAAACTGTGCAGCTTCTCCCTCTCCACCTTTGGAGAAGTCAGGTATAAGCTCAAATGATGAGTAAACCAATGCACACTAATAAATAAATGGGTGAAATCCCTCAGAGGCCCATAAAAGGAAGGAGGAAATAAATCAGCCTGGAGAGTCACCTGGCCGGTTGCTACCACTGGGGTCTCCAGCACCCAGGTCTGGCTCGGTCAGGAGACAATGCTACGGTACACCTGACGATGTAGTTAGTGGGGAGCCACTTGCCTAGCATGTGTGTGAAGCCCAGAGTTCCACTTCCTGTACTCTCATCCCCCAACCCCCCCCAAAAAAATATTGGAGGCTCAGAAGTTGTCAGGGTGCACGCGATGGAAGACAATGCTAGTGATCTCACGCAGCACGCAGGGAGACCTCTATTTACTTGGGCCCCGCCCCTCCCGTCTCCCTGGAAGACAGTCCCTGGCTCCTGGCCCACGCACTGTGAACTTTTAAAATGAAAGTCACAGGACCTCAGGCAGTCACTGCATGCTACTCCTACTCCGGAAGGGAAGGGAAGGGTAAGGAGCTCCCCAGGGAGCACCCACACCTAGCAGACTGGCCCTCCAACGCCCGCCCTCCTGTGCCTCCTCAAGTTCCTGAAGCCCTCCCTCTGTCCGCCACCCCTCTGCTTGCACCTTACTTACCTCGGGAGGTCGAAGCAACAGGGTTCCGGCCAGCACAGGCAAACTATGAGCTCCACTCGTCCTGGGCCAAATGAACTCCCGTCTGGCGGATCTCACAACCTTAAATTTGCCAGGCAGGCATTTGTGCCACAAAGCTATCTCCCCAGCCACATGGCGGGTGCTTCTTTGTCCCTCCCCAACGGAAATCTTCTGGACAGGTTCCTAACCCACCCGGCCCAGGGGAGGGAGCCTGAGGAAATCCCCTCCCAGCCGTGGTAGTGCCAGCCTGCCGGCTGAGCTAGCTCTGGGCTGGCCCTGGATGAATGAGTCCTCTGCTCCGCCTGCCTGGGTCTGTGCCAGGAGCCTGGGACTGTGCCCTGCTCTCCTGGGCCGCACTCCATGCCGCTCCACTTCCCACCCTCCTGCTTCTCTCTGGGCCCTTGCCCTCACTGCTAGCTCTCTGGCAAGGCCTAAGTGGGGTGGGCTCTGTCCCTCCACACTGGATTCTGATCTGGGGCAAAGTCTGACCTGCCACTGGACACCAAGCCAGAGTAATGCGGAGCACAGTGGGCAGAGGGTCACTCACATCCCCCTGGGCTCTACCTGCCACAGGGGGCCTTGGTGCCCTAGTCCCTGGTGAAGTAGATTTTTGAGTTTCTCAAAATTTGGTGCATTTTGAGAATGACTTGCCTTGTACGAAGTCCTGATAATGAAGAACTAGTTGACACTGCCCTGCCCTCTGCCACCCCAGCAAGACATAGAGAACTGCAGGCGACACTGGCCCTGGGTTCAGGCCACAAGGATCAAGCAAGACTGCCCCTGGGGGGAGGCTTCTGAAACAGCATTTAAATGAACCAGTATGACATAAAGGGACATTGAGGGGAGAGGACAGGGATATAGAGAACTGAGATATGCTGTGTCCATGCAAATGTAGTCATTATGTACTACAAAGAGATACTAATAAACATTTTTTTGAAGAAAAGAATTGAGGCTGGATGGAGGAGCACACATCTAAACCCTGAACTCAGGAGGGTTTAGATGCAGGCCAGCCTGGGCTACCAAGTGAGGTCAAGGCCAGCCTGAACTGCACAGTGAAACCCTGTCTCAACAAAAAAAACAGAACTGAGTGGGAAGTGACAGGCCACAAAGGACTTCATGTGCTTTGCTTAGGTACTCAGACTATCCCATAGGCACTTGGAGAGTGATAGAGAAGTTTTGTTTAGGAGCTGTCACTCTTGTTTTTGAGACCAGAACTCACTACAGTCCAGGCTGAGCTTGAACTCACTATGTAGCTCAGGCTGGCTTCAAACGCACAGTGATCCTCTGCCTCAGTCTCACAAGTGCTGGGATTATAGGCATGCGCCACCAAGCTAGACTGTCACAAAGAGGTATTTTGTTTTAGACAAGGTCTCACTCTATAATTCAGACCAGCCTTAAACTCACTATGTAACCC
>PVJA010028345.1:0-27696 GCA_004027025.1 Myocastor coypus | reverse complement strand
CAGGAGAAACTGGAATTGGAAAATCAACACTGATTAATACATTGTTTAATACTAATTTTGAAGAACATGAATGCTCACATTTTTGCCCAGATGTTAAACTTAAAGCTAAGACATATGAACTCCAGGAAAGTAATGTTCGGTTAAAATTGACCGTTGTGAATACGGTGGGATTTGGTGATCAAGTAAACAAAGAAGAAAGGTACGTGGGGTCTATTTCTCGTAATAAAGTAAGTTCTCTTATTTCAGTATCAAGGCATTTGCTTTCTCTGTGATCTCAATTCCTTATCATGATGCTTGTTTCCTCCCAGGGTTTATTTTTAACAATTAAACAATGTTTTATTATTTACAAATTGACATTTTTGTATCTAGTTGTTTAATTTCTTTGAAATAATTTAAATCACATTAGCAAACTGTGTATTTTAGCAAAAATAGTTTTATTTCCTAATAATACATATTCAGTAATCAGTACTGAATTCAGTTTTTTGCTTATTTGATACAGAGTTTCACTACATAGTTCAGACTGGTAGAGATCCTGCTGTTTCAGCCTCTCCAGCACTGGGGTTACAGGCATAGGCCAATATGTCTGGCTTCGGGGTCAGCACAGTGTGCCCCGTGTTCTGGGGCCAGTGTAATATAGCATATCAAGGATCAAACTTAGGACCCTGCGCTTGCTAGTCAGGTGCTTGTGCTGCCAGCCAAGATAGGGCTTATATTATTAATGAAGAAATAATGTGAGACATGAAGACAAATATATGCAATGTCCACATATACAGCGTATGTTTTTTTTTTTTTTTTTTCTAAATTCTGACTAAAATGTCTACTTACATTAAGTGTAGGAAAGTTTTGACAGTGAAGTTTTAGGGCTAGAGATATAGCTCAGTAGAATAAGCTCCAGCCTGGCAAATGCAGGGTCCCAAGTTCAATCCCTAATACTGCAAAAAAAAAAAAGTGAAATTTTATTTTATGTTTATCTTTTTGTGCCAGGAATCAAACTCAGGACCTTATACCTGTCAAGCAGGTGCTGTACCACTGAACCATCTCCTCAGCCGAAATTTTAATTTATAGTTTATCTCATTTTTTCTATAGTATTATAAAGATTATCATTATTGCATCAGATTTAAGACATAAGAGAAGGGGAGAAATGGATTGGTGTAAAGTAGTAACTTTGTTCCTTTTTGAAAGTTTATACTTTCATTATTATGAGCAGTTTATAGCAGGAATCTTTTATATACTATATAAGCTAACAGGGGTTTTGTGCCTTAAATGTGAATGCACAGTTCGTGTGGACCTTCTGGGAAGAATCAGTTGGTGGAAGGGACAAAGGCCTGTGAGACCTTGCTTTAAATACCTTAAGTACTTAGAAGATGATCACCAACTTAGAGCTAGTCCATATATGTCAATGAACATATTTTTAAGTGAATCTAAACAGAGTCAGTAGGTTTGATATACTGAATTAATTTCATTGTCTTGTGAAATAAATCTATAACACTTATACTTAAAAGAAATTTTAACTTGCTCCTCATTAATTTTTTATTAGACTATTAAAATGCAGAGATGTCATGATGCAGTGGCACGCAGAGACACTGAGATGACACCCCAGACTTGAAAGCAGGTTTATGTATGTCCATGGGCACTGATCAGGAGCATTCCCAGAATATCAGGCCCTGATCTCTGCCAGTCTAGAGCTTATGTGGAATAAATCAGGGACATTACCAAAGCGGAATGGCTTGTTAATGGGGACTGGTTTGTACAGTGTGCATTACAGTGACCATGTGTTTCTAAGGGACTAGAAGCAATCCCAGCTGCAATGGCAGCTTACCTGGGTAACCAAGAAACTGAAGCATACTGGAGGGCCATTTGCTGTTACAGTAAGGTGGCAATGCCGTCTAGTGCAGACCACTTGGGACCCACTGTAGCTCTCCCCTTAGAACTAGGCCCATTTCTGTCCTCAAAAGAGCCATTAATGTGAGGTAGGCATTTTTGCCAGAATTTTTCAGTTTTTATTGCGATTACAGGCATGTGCTGCCACACCTGATTTAGATCTGATCCTCTGTGACTGTCACTCCATCTGTAACATAGGAGGTGGCTATGCCTGTGCCCCTGCAGGTTAGTGTTGGGAGCCACAGAAAGCTAGGAACTTGATCAGACGTGTGTAGGTGGGACTGGGCCTCAGTGCCTAAAGCAAACAAGCGGCCTCAGTCCTGAGATAAACTTCCTATCTGGTTCAGGTCAGCTATTAGTCACTAGGTAGCCTTGTATCATATGTTATCAACTTTGCAAAAGTATAAATAAAGGATCATTTCGTTGTGCACTGAGTTAATCTTGCCCTCAGGCGGGCTAGTGACCATCGAGCCTAGCTTTTTTGTTCTTGTCTATCTTTCACGTTCCTGCCATTGTGATTCCCCGGGTAGAACCGTTCGTGGTAATACCAGTGGATCCCGATAGATCAGTGCCTGCCCGCAGCTTGAGGAACCCACTCCAGATCTGCAGAGCTTTCCATCAGTACCGCTCCTGTCTCTTCAATATCCTATCCACAGAGCCAGCCGTCCCGGCCGGCCTAACTAACTCATGAGTCAGTCACGCTCTCAGTGTCACTCTTTGCACTCCGCCCAGGAAATTTGGCTGCACACCAGAAGTGAAAGAAGCTCTAGGAGTCTCTCCTTGCATTTCCCTTCTCAGTGATGTGGTGTATGCTTCCTGTTCCTGTTGGATTTGTCCGTGTGTCTAGGGTAAATCCAGTGCCAGGCACTGCATTATGGCTGGAGACAGGCTTCATTTTCATTTTCTATGCTGGACCATAGTATGGAAGACTTGCATACTACGGAATAGTCCATTTTGATGGGGGTATGCTTGCCCTGTCCTCAACCGAAGAGCAAATCTTTCTTATTCATACTATGCTTGCTTAATTTTTAGTTTTTCTGAGTTTTGGCTTGTTCAGATACAATAAGAAAACTCCTCTAGTTTGTTAGCAAAAATTGTATTTCTTTAAAGATTACTGAATAAGTACTTTTTGTGATTTTTTTTCTTTATAGAGACATTGTGATTCTTTTTTCTTTTGTTTAGGATTGAACCCAGGGCCTCGAATATGCCAATGACTGTGAATCCACTTTTAAACTCATGTTTTCTCCTTTGTTTCTACCTGACCGTCACATCTTGAATAATTATTTTTTGTCTGTTTTGTAGGTGCTAATTTTCTCTTTACCTTGGTTTAGTCTACCTATTGCATTTCTTATTTTACTTGATTTTTCAAATCTGTGCATTCTGTGTGATTCCTAGTTGTCTTAGCTGGATCACATAATTCCCACTGTCTGTTGTGAAGTTCTTGATTTGTTGTTTGTTTTGTAATGATTGGAAATCCTAATATATAGCATTCTTGTGGCTACTTTATTGTTTATCATTTTGGTTATTCATTGTACAATATGCTCTTTTTTTATATTTTAAGGAAGCGTCTATAGGGTGTTCAGGGTCTCAGTACTAGATTGAACTTGTAGCAGTCCACCTGTTTACAGCCTTTCAAGAGCTGGGATTAGAGGCACGCCCCACCATGCCCAACCTCAGCTGCCATCTCAGTGTGTCCCGGGGGCCAGGCCAGCATGGCAGGCATGGCAGGTTTGGGGTGGGAGAACCTGGTGCCTGCTTGCACGCGCTTTAATCTGCTGAGCTGTTTGCCTGGTCCTAAAAAGTTGACTGAGTTTTGTTTTTTGTTTTTTGTTTTTTTTTCCTGTCATAAGGGCTGGTCTGGTCAGACATATAGAGCTGGGGATTGAACCATGGGTCCCCTGTGCCTGACTGGGTTTGCCCAAGCAGGCACTTAAACAAGTAAGCTAAGTTGCAAGCCCCCTAAACTTGTTCTTCAATTTTTTTTAAATTTATTTATTTATTTATTTATTTATTTATTTTTGTGGTACTGGAGATTGAACTCAGGACCTTGCACTTACCAGCCAAGCACTTACTCTACTGAGCTATTGTCCAAACCCAATATGCTTACTTTTTTATTATAGTTTTCATGATCTTTGAAAATTATGTACAGGGATACTTCGAGATCTAAAGTAAAGATATCTTCCTCTGAACAAACTGGACTTACTTAGGCTAGGACCCTCTGGGCATGGTCCCTAAGTAGTTCTAGATGGTCTAGATATAGATTCCCAGACCACCTCCGTAGCTTGCAGTTCCCAGAATGAGAGAATTCTTACAAATAATGTATGTGCAAGGCTGACACTGGTTGCAAGCTCCAGGGATGTGTTGTTTCTGGGATTTTTTTTTTTTTTTTTCCTTTCCTTTCCCCTACTTTATTTTATGCCATTGCTACTGGTTGGTTGCTCAGGTCCGGAAACTGGCAGTCCTCCAAAACACGTGGGAGGCTTGGTTGAAAGGTAAAAAAGACTGCATTCAGAATTTAGTCCGAGGAGGTGGAAAGGGTTTATACTGCTTCAAATCACTGTTTCCCTGTGCAAGGCCCTTCTAGCAGGGGTGAGAGCAGAGGAGCAACACCATGGCAGCGGACATCTCCATGCTCATCCCTTCTTGGGAAAGGGGGAGGAATTAGGGTTTTATTTCTGTTCATCCTTACCCTGAAAATGTAAGCTTTTGGGATCTCAGCTCACGTGGAGAGGGATCTCTTAAGTAGAATCCCACCTCTGTGGCCCTGGGCTTTGATGTCTTCCTTCTTGTCCTGTGAGTCCTATGGAAGAAAACTCCCATACTGGATTGAATATCTCAGGACAAAACTAAAATTGATACTCTTAATGCAGAGTTTGTTGGACTGTTTGTGTAAAGGGCCAGAAAGTATTTCAATGTATGGAGGACATAGAGCCTTTTTATGAACCGCTCAACTCTACTATAGTAGTAGGCAAGTAGTTACAGATAGTACCTACACAAATGAACACAGCTATGTCTCAGTGAAACTTTATTTATGAAAAAGCAGGTATCAGGTTGGCTTTGGCACTTCAGCAATAGTGTCCTTCCTTTTTTCTACTTCCCTCTGGTTTCCTCTTTCTCTTCAGTTTTTATCTGGTTACATAATTTCTTAACCACCTTTTAAGCTTCTTGGTGTTTTAAGTCAGTATCTTTCTTTTCATTGGAGGAACAAGTCTATTATTTACCAGAAGTGGAATTTACAGAAAATTACTCTGGAAGGACTGCTGATTTTATAGCAAAGAATGTTTATGGTTTTTACTTTTGAAAATTACGAAGCAGGGCATTCAGAATAAAGGAATATTGATGGTTATTTAGCTTATTTAATAGGTTCCATTGGCCACTTAAGCCTAATAAAAGCTTATTTGGAATTTTATGTCAAATACACAAAGATTAATTTTTATAATTCTTTTGAGTCACACTTAGACTGGTGTCCTTAGGATCACTTGCAGATGTTCATAATGATCATTATGGCAATGAAATGAGTTCTTGAAGTGTTGAAGGAAGTGTAACTCTTACAGAAAACACAGAATTGTAAGATACTATTTTTATCCTCACATTGTTAACCATCAGTATAGAACATTGGGCATACTATAGGTGATTGACCCTGAGGACTAGAATTGTCAGGCAACCGACAATTCAGTGGTATCCACTTTATTGAGTACCTTAACTGCACAAGGTGCTGTTTTGCTATGGAGTGGCAGTATTACAAAGGTGTCCTAGGGAATTCCAGGAAGGAGGTAATTGATGATGTTTATTATTTCCACTTAGAAGCCTAGATTTGTTTAACAAGGAGAGTTAGAATAGAAAGGTAAGTTGTATAGGTGATAATTTAATGTATTAGATTGAAGAGGAATGCTCACAACTAATTAAAATGATGCTAACACTCTGTCCATGCAGTATAATTTGATTTGCATCCTGAAGAATGAATACTTTAGGCAGCTGGGGAGAAGGTAATGTTCTAGGAATAGGCTATATGAACAAGGTGTTTGGGGAAGAGATTGTAATTGGCTTTGACTTTGTTTACAATTAACTGAAAATAAAACCATGCCAGCTGTTAGATACTTTCCACATCCATGTGCCTTTCATCTTTATTATATTAATACTTTTTATTATAAGATCAATCTTTGACTTAAGTTGATAACTATACCTTTTCTCAGTTAAGCAATATACTGTGTACCAACTTGGTTACAAATTACACTCCTGGCTTCTTTGAACAGTGTGGAAAGTGTCCATCCTGTTGTTAGAACTCAACATGAATGGATGCAAGGATGAATCATAATTTTGATACTGTTCCAAGTACAAGTTGTCCTTATGGTTGGAAATACTACCTTTATGAATGCCTGTTCTGGATGTTATGTCTGTCACTGAAGTTTCTTGTTTAGCATAGATACCAACTGCTTATTAATTGATAGAAATACATACCTCCAACTTGAGAGTTGGTACAAATATCTTTGAAGGTAGCATAGATACTTGTTGCATTATATTTAAGTAATGATCTTTTCAGCTATCAACCCATCGTTGACTACATAAATGCTCAGTTCGAAGCCTATCTCCAAGAAGAATTGAAGATCAGGCGCTCTCTCTTCAACTACCATGATTCTCGCATCCACGTGTGCCTCTACTTCATCACCCCCACAGGCCACTCTCTGAAGACACTCGACCTCTTAACCATGAAAAACCTGGACAGCAAGGTGGGCTAGGAAAGGAGTCAACGTGATGGACTTGAATGTGTTTGTGAGCTGTTAAATTATCTTTGTGATATGTATAGCATGTAGTAGATAGTTACAGTTATAAATAGTTATAGTTGCATGATATCCAAATATACATAATTATAGTAGCTTTTATTCTGTGCCTCTTTATAACATCTGACAAAGTTATATCTTATTTTCTAGAGTAATTCAGTGTAGAAAATGAGATGCAAAAAAGAAACATAAAAATTGAGCTCCTTTTATGATTAAATTGAGTTCCAGATCATAGATATTCTCTACATTTTATATGCAGGATTTGACACTGATTTCACTTCATAAGTAAGAAGCACTTCATTGACCAAGTTGAACGTATTATGTTTTGTCCCACATAATAATGACATCTGTTCTAATTTAGACCAGATAAAGAAACCTACTTTTGAATTTTTTGAGCCAAGAAGCTATGTATAAATTCAGAGAGCTATTTAAAAGTATCTATTCATTAACTCACTTCAGATTTTTAAATTTGTTCAAAAGATAGGTAAAGACTAGTTATTATCTTACATTAAAAGAAAAGTGTCCTATAATCATGAATGGCATGCAAAATTCAAATTTTATAACCCTGCATACTCATTTTATAAGGTAGTATCTAAAACGTAAGGGGTTTGGGATGTTCTGCTTCTCAATAAAAATGGAGACGGAAAGTGTGCAGTCTACTAGTGAGGCCCAAGCACATGAGTTGTATTACTTTTGGCACAGTCCCTGGAACTTGGCAGAATTTGATGAAGCTGGTAGTACAGACATGTTCATTAACATGAGTGTTCAGGAACCAGCAGAAGAGAAAATGAGTGCTTTTCCCATACTCCACCCTGTAGACTCTCGTAACACCTACCTCTAAATTCATAATGCATACCACCCAAGGGTAGAAGAAATATTACAGTATTGCCTTTCTAACAATACTGTGTTTCACTTAAACTAAAATGAAATGTTTTGCGGTTACAGCAAAAGGTCATCTACATCATGCTTATACTTGGTTGTCACTGCCATTTTCTGCTTTATTCAGTTGTTGTAGGGGGGACTGAAATTGAGGTTCTTTTATCAAAATCTTTCCTTTAGCTTTCTATTGAACAAACCAAATAGGAATATTGCAACTGATCTTTCTTTAGGTTTAAGGAAAAAATTGAGATATGCCTCAGTTATGTGATTTGGCACTTAATATATGGATATGCAGTACTGTAGGGGCAGCTGTTACCTACAAGGCACCTGTCAGATGCAGGAATATCCTGCTTTGCGCAGAGCGCTGAATAAAGTTAGGTCTCTAGGCCTCCTCCAGACCACTATCTTCAGTTCCTAAAGTCAATTACTTGACTTCTTGACATAGAAAGTTACTTTATCTTATGCAAATGGAGCACATGACCAACTTTGACGACTTGTTTCTTTTCCCTCCCTCTGAAAGACATGTAAACAATGATGTTTAACAGCCAGTCTCCTACAGTTTATTGTGGAAGTAATTACTACTGGTCAATCATTTGGCTCATTTCATTGAATACCTAAATATAGGCTATTGAAAACAAGGACTTAGCATCAAAATTTGTATGTATAGCAAATAATTGAACATGTTACTTGTTTTTTCATTATTGTTGGAAGTTTTTCTGTCATTAATTTCATACATAGATAGAAAAATGTTGATGTTCTTTGAGGCATATGGAAAACCAATACATCCAAATAGATACATTGAATCTCTGAAACTGAAGAGAACAGAAAAATTTAAGAATAGAAGTTAGAAGTATTAATTTTACTCTGATTATTCTGAAAATTGCATTGTGATCTCACTCTATTTTACATTTTCTTATTGCTGGGACAAAATACCAATCACCTAAAGTTAAAGGGGGAAAGGTTTACCACAGCTGACAGTCTGTGTAGGTTCAGTTATTTTGTTTGCTCCCATGCAAGGTGACTTGGCAGAGGAGCGTCACAGAGGAAAAACAGTTCACGGTTGGAAGAAGACAGCAAAGTAGCAAAGAAACAGCAGCAAGTAACGGGAGCAGCCCTCTTTCTGTCCCTTACAGTCTATGCTCTGCGCCCTTAGAGCAGGTAGCACTCACACCTACGTAGGATCTTCTACCCACATTCAGAACTATGCCAAAGCAGTCAGTGGACTACACTAGTAATTATGCACTTAATCCAAGCACTACACACTGTATATCTAGCCACCTCTGAAAAGTTCCACCTATAACCACATGGAGCTTTGGGGGGACCTCTAAACACAAGGCATAGCTCTCTCCCTGACACCTGTAATTGGTTAACCTAAGGTTTTTGATTGGAAAATTTTAAAAAATCCTGAATTGTGAAGACATCAGTCTTTTGTGGGACATTAATCTCTTATAGGACTAGTTTTATTACATAAGTCAGTCTTCTCAATCCCACCTCCCTTCCTTTCTGGCAGTGATGGGAGTTAGTACTTCTGAAGAAGTTATTCCTTTGTATCAGGAACACTTTGAGTTGGTATTGGCAGAGTTTCCTTCCTATACCTCCCAGGTAGGTGTCTCTGACGATGGCATGCTGATAGGGGTGGAGTCAGGGCTGAAACAGGTAGAAAGACAATTATCACCTGTTGCTTAATTTTGCCAAAAGATCAGTTACCCTAACTACTTGATGCTTTGGTTACTAAGAAATAAATATTTCTGGTAAATTAGGTGATAATTTCTTCTGTTTATTTTATTACATTTTACTTATTTTATCACTGAATTATAAGAGACCAAGGGTGAATGTAGAAAATGTGAGACTTTTTGATGTATGTGCTGCCAAAGTATGCATGAAAAAATGATTTTTAAGCCTAAAATTAACTGAAAGATGACTCTTAAAAGAACTCTCTTTTTAAAAGCACGGGACAAATTGGGGTGTGTGTGTGTGTGTGTGTGTGTGTGTGTGTGTGTGTGTGAAAGAGAGACAGAGACACAGAAACAAAGTAGCCAGGGCTTATCAAAGTCAGGTGGATATGCACTACCTCTGCAAAGGATTGGATAGTAAAGTCCAGGCCTTAAAGCCATAGGTCTCTGGTAACTACTCATCCCTGCTGCTTAAGTGGAAAGCAGCCATGCATGCTACCTGAATGCATGGGCTCAGAGGCATTCCAGTAACCTTTCTCTATAAGGCGGCAAGCTGTACTGTAGTTCTCAAGGTCCCGATCTTGGGTAAGGAAATTTATTATCAGTGACTGAATGGTTTTGACTGGTGTGAATAATAACTATTGGATTGAAAAGAGATCCTCAATTATGAGATTTTGTGTTTTCTTTTCTCTTGTTAATAGGTGAATATTATACCAGTGATTGCCAAAGCAGATACAATTTCTAAAACTGAATTACAGAAGTTTAAAGTGAAGCTCATGAGTGAGTTAGTCAGTAATGATGTCCAGATATACCAGTTCCCAACGGATGATGAGACCATTGCCAAAATCAGTGCCACAATGAATGTAAGCTCTTTCTGGAATGCTAAGTTTACATCTTATGTGAAAATAAAGCTATTCATGATTATCATTTCTCCTCCCGTAACTACCTGATTGGGGATTTTGCTTCCTGAGATTTTATTTGCCCATGTTCGACTCTAAACTGAAAATTCCAGAAGTAGATATCCCATAGATTTTATATCATGTACCATTTTGAACAGTATGGTGATACTTTATCACCTACGTATTTTATCAATCACATCATCACAAGAAAGGTGAGTATAGTACAGTAAGAGATTTGAGAGAGAAACCGCATGTGTATCTTATTACAATGTGCTGTTATATCTGTTCCACTTATTATTAATCTTTTGTCATGTCTAATTAATGAAATATATATATATATATATATATATATATATATATATATATATAAATAAAAATGTAATATAGTCACGGAAGGGTGGTAGGCCAACCAGTTGAGACATCCACTGTGGATGTCACGGAAGGGTGACAACTGTAATATAGTTTTACATGGGTCTTCCAGAAAGACTGAACAAGGTACAATTTCAAATATCCCAGGAGGGGAATGAAATATTTCAAATTGGAAGGGAATTTTTGAAGCAAATTTTCACCTAAATAAAGTTACATTTGTAAGACTGGGACTGACCTTTTATGGAACCATATTTACTTGTGTGGGAAGATGCCTCTACTATTTGAACACATGGGAAGATGGTGCAGCCTGGTGAGATTGTGCAAGTTACTAATTTCCCTTAGGCCAAAAAGATTAGGTCAGTAGTACTCCTCATAAGTGTTGTTATGAGGATTAAATGGCATACCCTAGGTGATGTGTCTAACTGGAAAATTACAGAAATAAATAGTCCATAAACATCTAGTTACTGTGCATTCCCTTTTCTCCCTTATTTTAAGTTGTCGTACCCTACTTATATTTAAAAATTTAAGTCTATAACAATCTAACATGTAAGTAGAGGTCTTGATTCCTACATACTGTCTTTATAATTTTATTTCTTGTACTCTTCTGTAATTGTTTTCAGAAAGGTGTAACTAAGAAACAACATCAGTTACTAGTAAATGTAGTACTTATACTTTTTTTACCTTTTATGTGTTTGGTACAGCCTCTCACTATGCAGCTTGGACTTGTAGTGATCCTCCTGTTTTCTGCCTCCCCAGTGCTGGGATTATAGATTTGTGCCACCATGCTCAGCCTCTGCGTCCAGCTCAGTGCACCCAGGGGTGGGGCTGACACAGCATGTGGTGCTGGGGATCAAACCCCAGTCCTTGTGCTTGCCTAAGCAGGTGCTTAGTCTGCTGAGCTGTCTCACTGTCCCATTACTTATGCTTTTTAGTTAGACTTTTCCTGTATATTAATACTCAACTTCAGACAGACTCATTTGACTCTAGTCCCTGACTCAAGCTGTTTCATCTTATTTAGAATTTCATTCTCTACACTGCTTCTTCCCTCTCTGCTTGATCCAGTAAATCCCATCCTTCCTCATCTAGTTTGGTTTATATCTTCCTGTTTCTAGTGATCCCCTTTTAGTTTCTATTGCCTTTGATGACATCAGTTTGGAACTTTTTGTGACTGTGATCCAAAAATATAAGTGCTTAGTTGTGTGTTTTTTAATTATATGGCTCTTTTTATTTTTTAAATTTTTATAAGAAATAACTGTGACAGTTTCAAAATAAGTTAGTAGTACCTTCCTAATATTTGATACAATGCATATTGTTGTCTTCCTAGTAGTTATACAGAGCACAGGATGTAGATGTGATAATTTTTCTAATCATTATTGGCACAAAAAAATTTCTTCTCATTGAACTAAGAGAAAATAGTTGTATAGATAATCCAATGTTCCATAATCACAGTGGGCTATTGGCAAAACTGGCAATTGGAGGCTGTTGATTTAAGCCTTTTACAGCTCAACATACTATTCTAGCTTTATGTTTCATACCTTGTGGTTAAACTTTTCTGCTGGGTGGTTAAGAACAAGTCAAAGCAAGACCTGTATAATAAAACATGTAACTTTTTATCTCCCAAGGTCAGTCTAATCCGTTCAGGATTTACTTTGAAACCATGTACAGTACTTTGTAGAACTGTTGTCAGTGTCAGCCATCTGGATGATTCATTGCCTTTGCTTAACCAGTTTGCTCTCTGTATAAGCCTGAGAGAATGTTTTCTCTCTAGGTGACTCTCCTTAGGCACACTATATATCTTCAGTCCCTTTCCTCCGTAGCCCCATAATCTTCTTGAACAGAAAATTTGGAAAATACTGAGTTACACGATGCTATAGCACAGGTTCTCTATGTCCTGAGTCCTCACTGACCTTGAAGGGCCAGGGCCAAAATATTGGTAATCCTTCTGTTTTTTTAAAAATCCTTATACTAAATGATACATTGCTGTTGATTCCTCTTCCAAAGGAATACTCTCCCTCACTTCAGACACATTTATATTCTACTGTTCTTACCATGTTCTGAAGCAGGTTAGAAATCCTCTTTTGTGAATTTCTTTGGCTATCACAATATCCTGAATCAATTGAAAACATTTACTTTTCATGATAATTTACTTTGGAAAAGAACCAGATGTTGCATGGTGCCAGATCTGATGAATAAGGTAAATGAGAGCACACTATAATGTTAAGAATATGGTTTCTGTTGAATGGCACAAGGTAGTATTGATCACACCTCATAAAGACTCTGTAATGAGGACTTTAGAACTGCTCCCGGAAGTGTCAAGAACATTCAAAACAAGGTGTATTTGAGGGAGATTAATAACTATATCTTTTATTGTAATATTGTTTAATTTTAACATTCATTGTATATATTATTTGTATATTTTTGTATTAGAACCATACATGTGCAGGCATTAAATACAGATATATTGTTTTATTGTATATACTATATAATATGCATAATTTCTTAAACATAGACTTTGTCTTTTAAAATGCATAGATAATAGTGAGGAAAATAACACCTATGCTAAAATTCTCTGATTTTATATTCCCAGTAGCAGTAGGCTTTGCATATCAAAGTTGATCAGTAGATAATTTTCTTTTAGAACTCAAGGTATATATCCAAAACCAAGTTTTAAAATCTGAGACATAGCCAGTTATTTGATTCTAATAGATTTGTCACCTAGTAAGGTCATTTTTACTTGGTCAGCTATCACGTTGGCATGTCATGATGAGCTCAATTGATGTCATGGTTCATTTTTAGGAACATTTGCCATTTGCTGTTGTGGGAAGTATGGATGAGGTAAAAGTTGGAAATAAGATGGTGAAAGCTCGCCAGTACCCTTGGGGTATTGTACAAGGTAAATGAGGTAGCCAATGCTTGAAAATGTATATACTGCCTATATTTTCCTTGCTAGTACAAAACACCCAGTACCACAAATTAAAAGGGGAAAGGTTTATTTTAGCTCACAGTTTGTAGATGTTTCAGCCCATACTTGGCTGGTTCCAAGGTGGGGTAGCAAGGCAAAGAGAAACAGTCCATGGCAAGGCAGACAGGAAGCAACCTCCCTTCTTTCCCTTTTATTTACATTTAGGCTATAAGCCTGTTGGTTGGTGCCACCCAAACCCAAAATGGTTTTCCCTTTTCCATAAGTCCATCATCCACACCCAAAGTTATTCTAAACCAATCTGTGGATTAATCCAGTGTCACACACCATGATACAGTCACTCCCAAAAGCTCAACCTATGTGCACATCTGGATACTAGCCATAACACTAATCATCTCAAAATTACCTTTAGTCCATGCTTTGTGGTGGTGCTTGTCTAGGGTTGTCGGAGGACTTGGCTGTGTAGTAATCAGGTGAGATCTGTGGAGGGAGGCAGAGCACCCAGTCTATATTGTATGCTCATTGTGCTATATCTCTGTTCTTCCTTGACTGGGTGGGCACTTTGATCAAAATTTGCGATATTTTTTTTTCTTTTGCTTAAGACAAAACCAAAGGTCTTATGCGTAGTAGCTCAGTGCTCTACCATTAAGCTATATCCTATTCCTTGTTCAGAATTGGGATTTTTAGTATTAGATATGCTAACTGTAGGACACATTAACCATCTTATAAACTTACATTGTTTTATGATTAAAGCATTGTCATACTATTTCTAAAACAAATCCATCATTCAACTTGAAATTAAATCTGCTTGACAGTTATTTACATGTCATTTTTTAATAATTAGTATTATCTGATTCATTTGATTGCATCCAAGTGCTATCTTTTTAATTGAACTTTTTTTAAAAAAAAAAAAAAACAATGCACATTACTGAGAGAATATAAAACTTAATATATTAAAAGTATAAAATGGACAGGGGCCAGAGGTTGGATATCTGGGCCTCCTGTGCTGGCCCCGCCCCCCAGGGCACACTGAGCTGGCAATTGAGACTGGGCGTGGTGGTGTGTGCTGTAATCCCAGCAGTTGGGAGGCTGTAAGCAAGTGGATCACTATGAGTCCAATCTAGTAGTGAGACCCTGAATACCCTGAAGACCCTTCCCTGAAAATAAAACTCTGGTCCATTAATTAACATTGCCTATAATACAGTGTGTATAATGGCAGTTTCTTCCTTGGTTACTTATGTAAAACAATCATGGTTATAGTTGAATCACTTTACTGTTAATTCACATGTGTGTTATCCATTCATTCCAACAAATACCAGTGTGTACTCATTAGAATCCAGCATTACTCTTTCTGGTCTCTGTCTGGCTAGTGGAGAATGAAAACCACTGTGACTTTGTAAAGCTACGGGAAATGCTCATCTGCATGAACATGGAGGACCTGCGGGAGCAGACACATACCAGGCACTACGAGCTCTATCGGCGTAGCAAACTGGGAGAAATGGGCTTTGCAGATGTCGGCCCTGAGAACAAGCCCATGAGGTAAGGGAGTTCTGGCTTGCCAGCCAAAGAGGAAAGGAGAAGGTTCCAACAGAGTGCCAGAATACAGGGGAAATATTTGTGGGAATCTCCACAACTATGAGATGGAATCATTAGATAATGAATAACCTTTTTTTAATTTTAAAAACAATAAAAATAAATAAAAAACAGTTCAGAATTTCAAAACAAGACAATAGGGAATAAAAAATGGTTGTTATATTGTATATTGTTATTTTCAAAGTAATTGTTCAGATTACCAGAAATATGCATGCATATTGATCAAAAACATTAAGCATTAACTATTCCTTTTACTAAATCAATAGGGCCTGGGGAGCTAGCTCAGCAGTCTGAGTGCCTGCCTGGCAAGTGCAAGGGCCCAGGTTCTATCCCTGATACCATATGCCATGCTTTCTCTAGGCACTGAGCCAACCACTGAAACCAGGTGTGGTGCATGCCTGTAATTCCAGCGCTGGGGAAGCTAAGACAGGAGGATTGCCATAGTCCGAGCCACACAGTGAGACTTTATACCAAATAAGTAAATAAAAATTTTCTAGAAATAAAAAAAAAATAGTAATTAGTAGTACAATTATTAGCAATCTTCTTCTCTTTTCTCCTTTCCTTCATCCCAGTTGTTCTCTCCTTTTAAAAGTATCTTTCTCTTTTACAATATGTACTGTGACTTTTCAATTTTATTTACTCTTCTGATTTCTTATGCTAGGGAGACAATATGCTGTTTATCCACGTAAGTCTGTTTTATTTCACTTCAGAGTATGGTCCCTAGTTGCATCCATTTATGTAATGAAGCCTCAACTTTGTCTTTTTTATAGCTGAGTAATACATCATTGTATAAAAATACCACATCTTCTTCATCCATTCTTCAGTTGATGGGCATGTGTGTTGTTTCCAAGACTTTACCTATCACAAACTGTGCTGCTATAAGCATGGCTGCACACATATTGCTGTGGTACGATGTGTTTAGTTAGTTCTTCTGGAAAATACCCAGAAGGGGGTAACTGGGTCAAATGAGACCTCTAGTCCTAATTTTTTAAAGGAATCTCCACACTGATTTGCAGTGCTCATACCAGTCTACACTCCCACCAACAGTAAAGAAGGTTCCTTTTTTCCCACATCTTTGTCAGCGTTTGATATTGGCTGATTTCTGGATGTTAACCATTGTTTCTGAAGTGAGATGGAGTCTCAGTGTTGTTTCAATTTGCACATCCTCAAGGACCAGTGATGCTGAACATTTTTGATATATTTATTTGTCATTTGTATATCTTCATTTGAGAAGTATTTGTTTATCTCAGATGCCCATTTTAGGATTGGGTCTTTTAATTTTGGGGATCTGACTTTTAAAAAATTCTTCATATGCTCTGGATAGAAGTCCTTTATTGAAGGGACAGTTGGCTAAAATTTTTTCGCAATTCATGGGTTTTCTTCTTACTCTGTTAGTGACTTCTTTTGATGTGTAAATCTTTTCAAGAAGATGGAATTCCAGTTATTCACTCTTTGAAGTATTTCCTGTGGTTTTTGTTTATGAATTCTCTGCCTACCCGTATCTTAGAAATCTTCAAGATTTCTATCTACTTTCTCTTCCAGCAGATTTAGTGTTTGTTTTAATATTTAGATATTTTATCCATTTTGACTTTAATTTAATGCATGGTGATAGACATGGGTCTAGTTTTAGTCTTCAGCATGAGAAAGTCAGTTTTTCTAGCACCATTTATTAAAGAGGCTATCTTTCTTTCAGGGAGCATGTTTGGCCCCTTTGTCAAATATAAGATGGCTATATGTGTTTATGGTTGTGTTTGCATCTTCTAATCTGTTCCATTGACCCTCAGGTCTGTTTTATTTGCCAGTACCGTTCTAATTTTATCACAGTAACTTTGTAGTATAATTTTAAGTTAGGGAGTATAATACCTCCTGTCTTCTTTTTGTTGCCCAGGATTGTTTTTGCTATCCTAGGATTCTTTGGTTTCAGATGAATTTTAGGAATGTTGTCTCTAGGTTTGTGAGGTATACTAATGATATTTTGACCCGGATTGCACTGAATCTGTCTAACAGTGTTGGGAGTATGGTCAACTCCCAAAGTGAATAATTACTGTTCTTGAGTCACTTGACATCTTTCTGCTTTCAAAGATGTTTAAGGTCTTATCTGACTTAAAGGAGGAAAGGATACCCGACAAAAGCCAATAACTAGGATGAAACAGATGAAAATATATTTAATTCTTATCACACACACACACACACATCCTTGGACAACAAGCCATATTAAATAACCTCTAACAGTCTGCCTGGTGGCTGTTATACTACAGGAAGTTTTAGAATGACTGAAATTTAGCAAACACCTTGTGAGGGAAGCATGAAAGTACTTGTAGAGAGTGGGAGATTAAATTGTTTCTTATAGTACTGCAGCATTCTTATTGGAATTTTAGGGTTAAAAACTTATTTGCATTGCTGTAGACTTCTTCTGAAATTTTGTATGGTGCTACAGCATGATATTTTTAAAATTAAGACATTTATACATTAAATTTAATGCACTAAATCAGATCTAATTGAATGTAGCATCGTGGAACAAGTTTGCTTGCATGGAAGCGTGAGATCCTTTAGGTAATCATTATTTTAAAATATTGTGAGACTAAAGACTCCTTTTCCATTGCACTGTTTGCATTTGAGTCATCTCCCTACTGACAAAACATAAATGCAAGCAGAACAAGAAGCATGAGAATGTCCAGTTAGTGCTGTGATTACATTTGACCTTGTAGAAGATTTGGTTGTAAATGAAGTTAAACTTTAAATTTCACTAGTCCAATTTATGGTGCTTAGTGTATGAACTTTGGAGCAAGTCTGTCCTACTTCATGCCTTAGCCTGTTGCTGTTTAGTGATATTACTTTGGGCAGATTACCACTTTGATCTTCATTTCCAACCTGTAAAATAAAATATCAGTGCTTATTCTTCAGGGTTGCTGTGGGAAATCATGACCACAAAGAGTCCAGATGTGTCCATGAGTAGCAGCAGATATCTAAGCAACGTTAAGTCTCTTCTCTTTACCAGGTAGATTTGTTTTCCTCCTAAGCAACTCAAGTCCTTGTACAAAGAGAATAACGACGCATTTTTTTCAAAGCTTGCACATGATAGAAATTTAAGGTGTTATTTTAGTTGTTTTGGTTGTTAAGGAATATCCAGTGTTGTTCCAGCAAAATGTGATGAAGCTTCTGAAGTGTGTGCACGTGGCTAGTGGGTACAGGGATCTCTTTAAGATGATACCAAAATAAGCAAGAACAAAAAACCTCAGGCCCAGTTGAAAGTAAAGTACCCCCTTTGCCTTTGAGGCACTTAGGGCATTTTCTGCCTGTATAAATTTTGCTCTTTAAAGAAATATTGTAAGGCTGGGGAGATAGCTCAGTGGTACAAGCACCTGTGATACTATTTAATAACGGTGGAAAAGGGTCTTTGTTTGGATACCTCTGGTGAATGACTTCGGTCAGTGCTGAAACACTGTATGTAGCACTGGAGGGCGTTTCTTCTCATCCCTTTGATCAGAGCTCAGGTTAGATGCCATCTTAGATATTCTTCTCTCATCACTGGGACAAATACCTGACACACAAGCTTAGGAAAGCAAAGGTTTATTTACTCACACTTACTGGAGGTTTCATAATTTAAAGCAGTCTGAATTACATCTCAAGATCTCGAGACTCTGCCGCTGTATCCAGGATGATTCCCTCCATACCTCTTGAGAGACTGCTGCAGGGGGGCTGGGGGGGGTGGTCTGACAGCACATGCTGTGAGTTTAACGGTTTGAACCTCTCTGGCCCGCCCCTTGGGTTCCACCCAGGGCCTCTGGCCATGTCCCTGAAGCCACTCCCTGCTCCTCCAGTAGCATCTTCCCCTGACTTACATGAGGCTTTGGGGGCACAGCTAGACACAAACCATAACATTACACCCCTGGACCCCCAAAGTCTCATATGCTTCCCTTTCTGTGACCCCCTATATAAATAAAAAGTTAAAGACATCCAATATTCAAAGGCACAAGATAAAATATTGTCATTCCAAAAGGTATATATAGGAAGATACAAACCACTGGGGCCAAAACAAGTCCAAAATCCAGCAAGGCAAAAATTAAGTCCTGTGGAACATCAGAAGCAATCTGTGGCAAATTGTGAGCTCCATGTGGCTCTGCCCTTCTGACACTTCTGGTGGTTGTAGTTCCTATGGCGTCTGTCTTAGGCTGGCTTTCCTCCCTCTTTGCAGTTTCCCTTAGATGATCCACATTATTGGCTTTTCCAAACTTCCTGGGTTTCCATGGAATAGGCTTCTCACTCACAGCTTTACACACTGCCCTCTCAGGCACACTTCCTGGCCTCCCAGACCTTCTTCTGAAATCAAGGTGGAAGCCTTCTTAACCTTAGAACTCCTGCATTCTCTATGTGCCTAAAACCAGTGCCACATGGATGATGCCAAGGTCTGCTGCCAGCTGGAGCAGTAGCCAGGCTTTCCTCTCTCTTGGCTTGCAGGGGTTGACTGCCTGGATCACGGAACACTCTGACCCTGATTCTAAGAAATAAATTCTCTATGCTGGTGCCATTCTGTAGCCTGGTGTGGTCGCTCCCTCCATTCTAGAACTTGGTGTGGCCTCTGCCTCCATTCTAAAATATGAGACTCCGCAGCTTTCTTCTCCAAGCAAAGTTCCTCACCCTTGGGATTCTGAGGCCACAAAGGGCGAGAAACTGCCACCTCCAGTGATGCCCTCAGAACATCTTTTCTATTCTTCTGTTTCTCCTGGGCAATGGAGATCTCACCTTCATCTTTGCAGTCCATAGCCTTCCGGGTGCTTTCTTTCTGGCCAAACTCACAACATTTTAAATCATTCTGCTGCACTCTTTGCTCTCCATTCTCAACATATATTTGACCTAGTGGCCCAGCAATAACCATGCCACTACCCCAATATTTTACTGCTTTGAAATTTCCTTCAAAAGGTTAATCAGTCCTCCCTGTTTAATCTCAGTCTCAAAAGCAGAGTCTCTGGACACAGGCAAAATGCAGACAAGCTTTCTGCTAACCCAAAAGACAAATTATCTGGAGTCTAACAGCCAGTGCAGTCCTTTTTCCCGGCAGAAACCTCTCCAACCTGGTCTTTACAGTCAGCATTCTGGTCTGAGTTCTGACCAGAATCTCCCAAACAGAACAATTGAAGCTGTTCTAGTACTTTGCTTGTAGGTGACATCTCTAAACCTTTCCTATTATTCCTATAAGCCTTCCCAAAAGTTTGTAATCCACATTGTCAGGTATAGCCACAGCGTTGACCCCACTCCTGGTACCAAATTCTGTCTTACCCTTCTCTTGTTGCTGGGACAAATACCGGACACACAAGCTTAGGGAAGTAAAGGTTTACTTAGCTCACAGTTACTGGAGGTTTCGTAATTTAAAGCAGCCTGAATTACATCACAAGACCTCAAGACTACGCCACTGTATCCAGGATGATTCACACCATACCTCTGAGAGACTGCTATGGGGGGAAGTGAGGTTGTCTGACAGTGTGTGCTGTGAGTTTAATGGTTGTCTCTGGCCCCACCCATCGAGCTCTGCCCTGGTCCTCTGGCCACACCCCTCAAGCCACTCACTGCTCTTCAAGTAGCGTCTGCCCCGTGATTTATGTGAGGCTTTGGGAGGACAACTAGACACAAACCATAACAGATGCCGTATTGCAGATCATCATATGTTAGAAGATACTGGTACCAGGTGCTATATTTCCATGGCCCAATGAGAGGAATGTGAGGTTTTTGCAAGTTTTTTGAATCATCTTTTTAACTAAATAATGCAAATAACTTTTTAGTCTTCAAGAGACCTATGAAGCCAAAAGACATGAGTTCCATGATGAGCGCCAGAGAAAGGAAGAGGAAATGAAGCAGATGTTTGTGCAGCGAGTAAAGGAAAAAGAAGCCATATTGAAAGAAGCTGAAAGGGAGGTAAATGTGGTGCTTTGCCCGTAATGTGATTTGTATTTATTTTTAGGTGTAATTTTAACTTGAAAGATCTATATTAAGAATATAGTTGAGAAATTTTTGAAGGTTGTGTGTCTTTAAAAAGTAGCTATTTTAACAGTCATTAAATACAGATCTTAAAGAAAAAGTTTCAAGATTTTAAAACTAAAATCTTAGCCAACTGAGCAAATACTCTTTTTTGTAATGGCTTACCACAGATTTGTAACAGACTAGTTACTAATAATTATTCTACATACTTTAATTATGAGCCATAAACATTTTAGCCATAAAAAAAAAAAAAATTAAAATGGGCCGGGCGTGGTGGCACATGCCTGTAATCCCAGCACTTGGGAGACTGAGGTAGAAGGATCGGTGCGAGTTCAAGACCAGCCTGGGCCACAAAAGTGAGCCCAAGGCCAGCCTGAACTGCATAGCGAGACCCTGTCTCAAAAAGACAAAAAAAAAAAAAAAAAAAAACATTTTAGCCATGGCTTCAGGCTTTCTGAGAGTTGTTGAAGTTGTTTTCCAGGCAGTGGGTAACTGAAAACTATAAAGTAGCTTTCATCAAATTTGAACTCCAGCTTTCTGGTTACAGTTGTGTGGTGTAGATGACCTTGGAATGACAGCCCTGGCACAAGGAAATGTTAATAAATTTCTGTTATTTTGTTTCTAGTTCTTCAAGCAGTAATTTTAGTTTTATTAAAGTTAAGCTATTTCCTATTGATCTTTAGAAATAAGTGCAGTGGTAGCTTTTAAGAAAATGGCTACATTTAGGTTGAGGATCATTTCGCTGCAAAAAGAAATTGTTGAGAGAAGACAAATGTTAATATAAATTGATACTGATGGTGTAAGAGTTCCTGAAAAGTTTTCTGTAATTTAATTTACAAATGTATTATTTCAAGTATGCTTCTATTACTTGGGATTAAGTGAACCTTACAAGAAGTGGTTTTGTAAAGGTGAGAATGTACTGATTTATTGGAAATTTGAACGTTGACTTTTTATGGAAAAAATTCTACAAGTGAAAGCATAGTGAATCTTCATCACCATACCTAAGATTAATAATAATACCACAATCTTACCTAACCCTCATTTTAAAATGGTTCCCCATTGTAGGTTTCCTGTAAATTTTAATTATGATATATACAGTAGAATACTTTCTAACCTTTCAAGGTATTTTAGTATCCATATAAAATGGGAATATCCATTTAAGTGTTAGAAATGTGGTCTCTATATAATACAGACCTGTCCCCATCAGCTTCCCTCATGCTTTTAGCCCATTCTGCTCCTCTTCTATACCAAAGGGTACATGTATGTCTCTATGCCGCTGATGTATTTTTTATTTCTTTTTTGGGATGCCAAGGATTGAACTCCAGGACTACCATGTACTAAACAAGGGCCTCGCCACTGAGCTTTGTACAGCAGCTTCCATACCACTGTCCTGAATTACCATGGGAAATCTCATCCTTCTAGCACAAGCACTGAACACACATGTGCATTTACATTACATTATCTTTTTTTCAGCAGGAACCATTTAAGAAAGCAAATATCTGATGCGCTCTGCAAAAGTGTCCTCTAAGATCAAAATAGCTTAGGTTAGGAAAGGTCCTGTCTAATGCTCTTTTCATCTTACCTCCCCTTTCAGTACTACTCTCAGGAGTTCACTAGCCCACAGGGCTCTTAACGTGCAGTTTTCACTAGCCTGGAGGCTAGCTCTCTCTGGATCTCTACCTTTATTCTCTGATGTCTAATGTTGAGGTGTTTCCCTAATTATTTTATATGATCTTCTCTAAACATCAAGGTGTACTTTTTTTTTTTTTTTTTTTTTTTTTTCTTTTGTGGGACTGGGGTTCAAACTCACGACCTTGCACTTGCCCAGCAGGCACTTGTGCCTCGGAGCCATCTCCCCAGCTCCTAAGGTGTACTTTTTATATGAATCCTTGGTTGTTACCCAGAGGTATAAATACTAATCTAGGGTTTATTGATGTAGATTTTACTGATCAATATGTATGATTGACAGGTACAGCTACAGTCTATTTGTGTGGAGCCCACTCAAGTCCCTAGGTGATGGTTTGGGAGGTAGACCATAGTCTAGCCAGACCTTCCTGACTGAGCTTCCTGTGGCACTCCTGTACTTTGCACTGTATCTCGCAGCGGTGCTCTTCCGAATCTTGTAGATGATGCTGGGATAGAGAAAGGGAAAAGGCAGAGCTGAGCAGTCCTCGGGAAGATGTCCACACAAGTCCTCTGCAGCATGGGTTTCTAGGGCTTTGATGGTCATCGCAAAAGAGCCACAGGTAGAAAGGTCAAAGCTTTTTGTTGTGTGCCTGTGTGTGGGTTTTGCTTTGTTAACAATTGTTAATATTTATTGGATGTTTGTTCTATGCCACACATGATGATAAAATTTTGAGTACATTTTCTGAGCCCCTGTCTTGTCATTTTTCAGGCTTTGTTTTGTTCTGTTGTTTCTAAAAGCTTTGGGGCCTTCATACCTTTGAGAAATAAGCCCTTTTTGATCCATCTAGAGCATTCTTAAAGTGAAGTACAAGCGTGCCTGTAAGGGACACTACTCCTTTCATATGATCTATGAAGATGATTTTTAACTCCAAGGAAATGAAAATTTACTGGATTCTTTTCATCTTTCCTCCTGCATTCCTGCTTTTTTCATTTAATAAGAAAAATCTTATGCTATAATATTATAATCTTTAGGAGAACTCACTTTAATGGCTATGTAGAAGAATAATCATCCTATAGATTCACAGGTGGATCAAACCCCTAGTTTTCAGATTACAAGCGAAAAACAAGCAGATTCATTCGCATGCAGTTTTCACACACACACACACACACACACACACACACACACACACACACACACACATTAGAGGCAGTGACGTCCCTTCTTCTTAATCATCTTAAACTCAATAGTCTTCGATAATTTAAAGTAGAATATTTCAGTCTCCCATATTTAGCCTAAATTTATTCTCTGTTGGAGATGTAAGGTTTTTTTTCTGAATATAATATAACATCAACTGCAGTATTTTCATACGTAAAGCTTTCTTTGATTTTAAGGTGACTTAGTTTTTATTTCAAGATGCTGTTCAATTGATACAGGACATGCGTGACTTGCTTCAGTGGTAATAGAAATTAAAACAGACAACAGCACAAATTTATAGAAAAGTGCTTTGAGAAGAAAAAAATGAAAGGCAAGCTGAAGAAGGTACCACTCTGACGGAGAAAATCAGGCTGGCCCCTTTACTAGAGAACTGGATGAGCTTTTATTGTGTCTCTGGGATAGGCTAGGGTCTGGAGATGATCTCACAAATTATGAGTATGATGTTCCTTTGGGAGGCATCAGTAATCAGATGTAAGACCCTGCACTTGTAGATAGGTATCATGCCCCTGAGGTCTCTGTGACCCGTAAGGATGATGTTTCTGGAACCTTCTTAATGTTGGAAGGGATTTTCTTCCTGTGTAGTCTGTGGATTAG
This sequence comes from Myocastor coypus, assembly GCA_004027025.1. Classification (NCBI taxonomy): domain Eukaryota; kingdom Metazoa; phylum Chordata; class Mammalia; order Rodentia; family Myocastoridae; genus Myocastor; species Myocastor coypus. The sequence continues at coordinate 3,295 of PVJA010028345.1, read as the reverse complement.
CAGTTCTTCTGGCCCTTGGAAACATCGTGGGTAGCATACCTGATCCCTGCAGTAAGGATGCAGGGGGTGAAAGGGAGTCATATTCCCTACACTGCCAGTGAGGAAGAATAGAGAAAGAAACACGGAGGGGTAAGAACCGTGGATTTATACCAGATGGAGTTTGGCAGTTCTCTCTACAGCAGCTAGGGAGACCTCAACTCAACTTACCCTTAACTTACAGGGTAGGTTGTAAGTTTGCTGACTTATTTCATAAAAAAGAACTGAAGGCCACACTAGTTGAGGGGCACAGAAACATTTCTTAGGCAGTAGAGAAAGTGCAGGTGTTCACGGCATACGTGCACGTGGTCTGAGACTGGAGGCGTTCTGTGTCTTGGGCATGGCCTCAAGACGTCTTGGATGTGTGTTCCTGTGTCTGTCCGGGCACCCTCACAGCCCACGTGCATGCGTTTGAGAGTTAGAGACGCTGCCTACTTCATGCAGTTTCCTTGATGATAGAAGGTTGGGGGACTGGTGAATCAGAAGCTCTGGCCCGAATTACAGCCACTTACTGCCCTGTTTTGTTTTGTTTTGTTTTGAAGTGAGTTTTCTGGAAAGGAAAAGGGCATGGTAACTTTGTGTCCTGAAGCTGCAGTTTCCTTAAATGTAAAACTTAAAATTACGACTTTGCAAGGGCCTGAGTTCAATTCCTTGTCCCGCAAATAAATAAATAAATAAATAAATAAATAAAGACTTTCCTGCCTTATTTCTACTTACCTTTATTTCTTCTCTCCTACCTCAGATCAGAGGCCTAGGAATCTGTCTTTTGTCCCCATGAAAACTCCTTTCCTCTTTTCAGAATGACTGAACATGTGATAACAGTTTTTAAGTTCTTAACATAAATTGACTTTCTTTCCAACAGGAGTTACCAGTATAATTTTCAAAACCTTTATTATGTATATTATCCTTATGTAGAAAATACAGGGGAGGAGTTCTTGATCATTACCTTCTGTGTTTTCATACTCTTAATTTTTATTGAACATAGATTTGAGAAACTATTAAACTTTGTTGGAAAAATGTAAAGCAAGAAAATAACTCTGTGAGAAGATCATTTTGTTCACACCACTACGGTTTTTGTTACATTTAGCTCAAGCAATTTCTGCAGGTAACTGCTATAAAATCTGAGTTACCAAGGCAGTTGAGTTGTACTGCTTGAAGCAACGTGGAGATGGGGAGATTGTTGCTCACCTGAGCACATTCCTGTGTGTGTGCTGCCACCTGACGTCAGCAGTTAGAATTGCACTTTTGTGTTACAGCTGCAAGCCAAATTTGAGCACCTTAAGCGAATTCACCAGGAAGAGAGAATAAAACTTGAAGAAAAGAGAAGAGTTTTAGAAGAAGAAATAATTGCTTTCTCCAAAAAGAAAGCTGCTTCTGAGATACTCCAGAACCAGTCCTTTCTGGCATCAGGTGTCGGCATGAAGAAAGACAAGGACCGTAAGAAGTAAGAGTGCCTGTATTTCTTGACACTTTCCCCTGGGTTGATTGACTTGTTTTGTAGTTCTGGAGCTCAAACCCGGAGCTTGGTGCATGTTAGGCAGGCACTGTACACGGAGCCCTCACCCAGCCCTCCTGGCCTTGCCTCATCTTCCTAGCACTGCTGTTTGCCTTCTCTTTATCCACCTTCTTCATGACCTAGCAGCTCCTTGATGGTACAGACCTCACCCTTCTCCATCACTGCTGGTGCAGTTCTAAATTAGATGCTCAGTAATTATTTCCCAAAACAAATGAATGCACAAAAGAAAAGCACATTACAGAACAGGATTCAGTTAGCTGCAGAAAAAAAGGGCTGCTGCTACTTCCCAGGCTAGGCTTGGCTCTGTAACTGAGCTGATGACTTGACTTCTCTTGAGCTCTTTTGAATTTTACGTAAATGGAAATTGCATTTTCTTGGGGAATCAATGAAGTAAAATGAGAGCTTATATAAAATTCCTAATCCTTAGGCTCGTTTTCTAACCAAACTTACTGATTGATCTTTGATTTTGTGAGAATTTCTACTTTTATAAGGGGACCAAGTTCTTGATTATAGTGCTGATACTTTGATGTTAGAGCTTGTGAACCCAGAAGCAGATGAAAGCAGAGAGGGCCACACAGCAGGGCAGCCACGATGGCTACTAGATCAGTGTCAGCAGAGCGCAGTTTCCACAAAGTTCACAATAGCTCAAGGTAAGTCAGCAGCCATTAGCTGAGTTCTCCAGTCAAGGCTAAGCTGAGAAGTACCAACCTGTTCCCCTCCCCATTCCCCAAGCTAACTGTTGAGCCTCTGACCTCATCGGTTAGAGGTTTAGAAAATAAGGGGTTTCTTTCCTTTTTAATAATGTTTCACTGCACTTTGTGTCATTTCATTTGTGTGACTTAAAGTATCTGTCAGTATACCTCTTTGACTGTAGTGGTATTCATCATGACTTGTTCGTTCCAAATGCACGCACGTGAGTTCTGACCTCAGCTCACTCCACCCATTGCTTCTTAGCAGGTCATGTCCTCCTGTGTCCCATGGAGTGAAAAACTTTAGCATTAATTTTTTTCAGTGCCTGTGTTTCATGGAATTATATGTTGAAAGAATCTATATGTTAGCTTAGAAACAATATTTGATTCAAACATTGAATTTCAAAAGATAAAATATAATTTACTACTGCCTTAAGCCATAATTTCAGTTATAAAGCCAAGAGATCTGTAAATTTCTTATCTTTTCATTTTAACCCAATGTTTCTAAAATTTGATTCTCCTGTTTTTTCTGTGTATTAATGAAAATTCACATTTACTTGTAAAACTTGCCACTGTTTGACTTGAGAGCCATGTTGTTGTTTGTAAATTCGGGACAATGCTCATAGATTTTCAAGAGCTCAGGATCATCCTCAACAATATACGGGTTGGTGTGTTTCGTTTTTTCTTCTTTTCTCAAAATCCCAGAGCTAAATATCCTATAATGTGTTAGATGTATATTTGCTCTTTCTGCAAAAGCCTTCTAAAACTTTAGATTCTGGTAATTTTTACTTCCTAAATTTTTTTATCATACTAATCAAAAGCTTTTTTTTTTTTTTTTTTTTTTTTTTTTCCCAGCTCCAATTTCATGTAATATAGGCGTCTAGAGCACAGAGGGGCATCACAAGCAAGGGCTTTGTCACCGCTCATCCTACGCATCTGGCAGATGCAGTCATTGATGCTTATGACAAAATGTTTTCGAGTGCAAGATCAATACATAAGCCAGAGTGGGCAATGCTGCTTGCGTATCCATTACTGTTAGCAATCTCGAGGTCGC
>PVJA010028344.1:0-27683 GCA_004027025.1 Myocastor coypus | reverse complement strand
TTTTTTTCTAAGCAACATCAATAGGGAGGTGGGTCATGCCCACACACTGTACTCTGTAGAATGATTGTGAGGACAATATGCAATATGCCAACTTTCAAAGAAAAGAAAGGGAAAAAGAAAAAAATAATAATAATGTTGATTTAGAAGGGTTAATGTTTAATTGTTTGATCAAGCTTATATACCTGTATGTATTAATCTAAACTGATCTGATGATGAAAATATGTAATATAACTCGTGTTAAACAACAAAAAAGGAAAAAAAATAAATAAAAATAAATTAAAAAAAACCAAATCCACATTGAATAAATCTTAAATGTAACTACTTTTTACAGGTTTATGAAGTACAATTCACAAATCATAGTTTACCTGTAAGCATGCAATTGGGTAGTTTATAACATACTGACAGAAGCATGTTGCCATCATCACAACGCAATTTTGGGATGTTCCTCTCATTCCATGAGAAAACCACACTAGTGGGCTCTTAGTCTATAAATTTGCCTTTTGGAAACATTTTGTGTAATTAAAATCATATTGTGGCTTCTCAAAGGTAGATTTTTTTTTGTTTTATTGAGGTGGGGCTTCATTATGTAGCCACAGCTGGCCTTCAAATGATCCTCTTCCTTCAGCCTCCCAGGTGCTGGAATTACAGCTTGCTCTGCTAAGCCTAGATTCTTTTGCTTGATAAAATGTTTAAGATTCACACTGTAGAGCCAGACATGGCAGCACACACTTGTAATCCCCAGCACTTGGGGAGGCTAAGGCAGGAGGATCAGTGTGCGTTTGAGACCAGCATGGGCTACAAGGTGAGCACACGGCCAGCCAAAACTGTTTATCGAGACCCTGTCTCAAGAAGAAAAAAAAAAAAAAAAAAGATTCATATTGTAACATATATTAGTACCTCCTTTCTTTTTTTCTTTTTCCTTTTTGAGACAGGGTCTCATTATGCAGTTCTGGCCTTCAGCTCACTTTTGTAGCCCAAGCTGGTTTCGAACTCACACTGATCCTTCTGCCTCAGCCTCCCAAGTGCTGAGATTATAGGCGTGCACCACCACACACGGCTGGTACTTCTTTTCCTTTTCCTTCCCCTTCCCTCCCCTCCCCCTCTTTTTTCCTTTCCTTTCCTCCATCTGCATTTTTGAGGGGTAGAGATAGGGGCAGTCATGAATGATGCTGCTACAAACACACACATCTTTACGTAGCAATATGTTTTCATTTATCTTGGGTAGTCACTTAGGAATGGATCATATTTGCATATTTAATTTTTTAAAAAATACATTTAGTACAGGGTCTACAGGGTCTACCGGGTCTCACTACATAGATCAGACTCACAGTGATCCACCTGTTTTCAGACTCCCAAGCTGGGATTATAGGCACATGCCACCATGCCCACTCTCAATTGCTGTCTCAGCATGCCCTGGGAGTGGGGGTGTCTTTTTGAGACAGGGCGTTGTTATGCAGTTTATGCTGGCCCTTTCACTTTGTAGCCCAGGCTGGTATCAAACTCACAATGATCCTCCTGCTTCAACCTCCTGAGTGCTAGTATTACTGATACGTACCACAAGGCCTGGTTCAACTCTAACAAATTTTTTTATTATTTCATGATGATAAGTATCCAATAATGCTATAGAACATACTGAAAAATCAACAACCAGTGGTTCTTTTTTTTTTTTTGAGACAGGGTCCCGCTATGCAGTTCAGGCTGGTCTTGAGCTCACTTTTGTAGCCCAGGCTGGCCTCGAACTCACATCGATCCTCCTGCCTCAGCCTCCTGAGTGCTCGGATTACCACGCCTGGTTTAAACCAGTGGTTCTTGACAAAATAATTTACACTCTTAAGAAAGTCTCAAGAGTTGGGCTTGCAAGGTGGTGTAACCTGTAAACATAGCACTTGGGAGGCCAAGACATAAGGGGTCACTTTGAGTTTGAGGCCAGTGTTGGCTATATAGCATGACCATAACAAGATCAGAGCATGAGCCTAGAAGCAGTGACACACCCATAGCATATCTAGTGCTCCATATCTTGACTCCTAAATGCCGCTCCTCACTACAAGGAATTAAGAGTTTCTTGACTAATGAGCTATTACTAGATTGGAATAGGAAAAACATAAGATAAGCCCATAAGACTTTATTATTATATCAGAAAATAGGACATGCTCAAAAAAGATGGGGACGAGTCAGAAGTACACTAGAGCCAGCCTAAAGGAACTCTCATTGGCCAAATCTGGGACAATGTGTATGAAGAATGCTAACAAGGGATTACAGCCCACAGAAGAAAAGAATATATGAGTCCATACTTTTACAAATAGATAATTAAATTGGGGGAAGTAGAATGATATTACAGTAGAATGACAATTAATAAATATAGAAGGTATGAAGGAGTTAGAAAATTACATTTGATGATCACTATGTTAATAATTGTTTCAAGTACAAATTATCAGTGTATGCTAAAAATGGGTAGAAGTTTGATGAGAAACAGAATTTCATAGCCTCATAGTATTTTGCTACAAATTATTAATTATAAAGGAGAAAATAGGAACTCACAGACATCACCTGAAGAAATTAAAAATTCACAGATACCATCTTAATCAAATCATCACTAATCATGAAATAAATTAATATTATAGTTTTGGGGATTTTTTTTGGCTGGCTCAGCCTGTCCTAAGGATGGGACTGGCCTCGCATGTGGTGCTGGGGATCAAGCCCTGGTCCTCTGCAACTGCATAAGCTTGCCTAAGACCACTGAGCTATCTTGCCAACCCTAATATTATAGTTTAAGAAGGACAAAAAGGGATGACAAAAATGAGAAAATAAGATTGAAATTACTAAAAAATTGAACAAAGTTCATAAAATAGTGCTGATGGCCATACAGGTTTATATAACTGGTTATACAATTCTGTATACACTAAAAACTGTATTGTACAATTTAAAAGAATGAATTTAAGGCTAAGGCAGGAGGAACCAGTGCCTGGGCTACAAAAGTGAGCTTAAGGCCAGCCTGAATTGCATAGTGAGACCCTGTTTCAAAAAGAAAAAAAAAAAAGAAAAGTACGAATCTGCCAGGCATATAGCTCAGTGGCAAAGTGCATGCCTGGCATGCATAAAGTCCCATGTCCAACCCCTGGTACTGAAAAAAAATCTTAACATTATGTGAGATAAATAAACAAACAAACAAAATACTGGGTGTGGTGGTGCACACCTAACATCCCAACACATGGGAGGCTGAGGCGAAAGGATCATCATTAGTTCAAGGCCAGGCTGGGCTAGTGAGTAAGTTCAAAATCAGGGATTCTCTACACAGCTCATGCCAACTCTGAGCTCACTCTGTAACTCAAGCTGGTCTCAAACTAGCAATGATCCTCTTGCCTTAACCTCCAAAAGGTTAAGTGCTGAGATTACAGGCACGTTCCTCTATGCCCAGCTTTGCTTACAATTTTTGCATTTGAATATACATACATCATATGTCGCTTTCCAAAAACTTAATATATAAAAGAACCCTTTTCATATAAGACTATGTGGATGAGCCTAATCTTACCCTTTTTAGTGAGTGCCTAGTACTCTCCTACGTGGATATTGTGATGGCTAATTGTGCGTCAACTTGACTATATTAAGAAATGCCCAGAGGATTAGTAACATATTTCTGGATGCATCTGGATGGATCATGAAGGCATAATATACATGATCCTTGGCCCCTTCCTCTCTAGCACTGCTTCACTGCTCTACTCCTAAGCCACCATGAACTAAGCAGCTTTGCTACTCCAGCTCTTCTGCCATGATGCTCCTACCTGAGAACCAGCTGACCATAGAATGAATGCACTGAAACCACAAGGTATGTAACTTACAACCATGTAAGTTGTACAGAAGCTGGAGACACCCACTGGCATGGAAAAGACTTCAACAACCAAGGGGTCAGCCATTTGGTCCTATGCTTCCCAACATGAAATCTGATTAATATGGATATACAGTACTACAAGTCTATGGAAAAGTTATAGAGTCAAGTGGAATACAAACTTATGTTTGTCTTAAGAGCTTCTATCCAGAGGAGATATCTTCTATGGTGCTGACTAAGATGAAAGAAATGTTTTTTTCTTTTCAGACAGGTCTCCCTATGTAGTACAGGCTGGCTTCGAACTCATGATGACCCCCCTGCCTCAACCTCCTGAGAGCTAGGATTATAGGCATGTCTTACCACACCCAGTAAATGTGCCGATTTTTTATTCAGGAGGTGGCACTTTTGATGCAGCAATCCTCACTACTGAAAATGGCATCTTTAAGGTCAAATCTATAGCTGGAGACACCCACTTGGGTGGAGAGGACTTTGACAACCAAGTGGTCAACTATTTTATTGTAGTGTTCAAGCACAAGCATAAGGACATCAGTGAGAATACGAGAGCTATACACTGTATCTGTACTGCATGTGAACAGGCTAAGCCAACTCTCACTTCCAGCACTTGAGCTAGTACTGACATTGATTTCCTCTAGGAAGGAATCACTCCATTACTCACACTCATTTGAAGTGTTGAATGTTGACCTATTCCATGGCACTCAGGACTGTGTGCAGAAGGCTCTCTGAGATACCAAACTGGATAAGTGACAGTTCTATGATATGGTTCTGGTAAGTGGTTCTACCTGTAGCCCTAAGTTCCAGAAATTTCTAGAAGATTTGAGTGGAAAAGACTTAAGTAAGAGAGCATCAACCCTCATGAAGTTTATGGTGTACCTGTTCAGACAGCCATTCTGTCTGGAGACAAGTCTGAAAATGTTTAGGATTTGCAGCTCTTTAACATTACTCCTCTAGCCAGCCAAATAGCTCAGCAGATTAAGGCACAGGGGCCAGGGGTTCAATCCCTGGGCCTTCCATGCCAGCCTTGCCCCAGAGGTGCACTGAGACTGCAATTGAGACTGGGCATGGAGGCACATGCCTGTAATCCCAGCTCTTGGGAAGCTGTAAACAGGCAGATCGCTATTAGTCTAATCTAGTAGTAACCCGTAGACCCTTCCCTAAAAAAATTAAGTATAGAAGACATGATTGTTCTTTACCTTGGTGCTGAACTGCTATGACTGTCTTCACCAAGTGCAATACTACCATTCCTACCAAGCAGATGCAGACCCTCACTGGGTACTCTGACAGCCAGCCTGGCATGTTCATTCAAGTTTGAGAAGGTAAGCATGCCATACAAAGGAAAACAACCTGCTTGGCAAGTATGAACTCACAGGCACACCTCTTGTGTCCCATGGTGTTGCTCAGATTGAGGTCACTTGGTACTGATGCAATGGCATGCTCAACATCTCTGCTGTAGATGAAAGTACAGGAGAAGAGAACAAGATTAACATCACTCAGGACAAAGATTGTCTGAGCAAGCAGGACATGAAGCACGCGGCTCAGCAGGCCAAGAAGTACAAAGCTAATGGACAAGGGATCCGCTAAGAATTCACTAGCATCTTATGTTTTTAACATGAAAGCAAATGTGTTGAAGATGAGGATAAACAGAATATTCCTGACAAGCATGCTGTTATTACCTAGCAGGATAAGAATCAGAGTACAGAAAGGGAAGAATGTGAATATCAACAGGAGGAGCTGGAGAAAGTCTGGGATCCCAACATCACCAAGCTGTACCAGAGTGTAGGTGGCACACCCAGAGGAAGGCCTGTGGCTGCCCTGTTGGGGAGCTCCTCCTTTTGGTGGTGCTTCCTCAGGGCCCAACAAGGAAGAATTTGATCAAGCCAAATCTACCTTAAGTGGATTTAGCATTGTTCCATGTAATGTGACATTTAAGCAAATTCTGGGGCAGTTTTTTTTTTTGTCTTTTTGAGACAGGGTCTCACTATGCAGTTGAGGCTGGTCCTGAGCTCACTTTTGTAGCCCAGGCTGGTCTTGAACTCGCACCACTCCTCCTGCCTCAGCCTCCCGAGTACTGGGATTACAGGCGTGAGCCACCACGCCCGGCTTATTTTGGTCTTTTTTTGAGACAGGGTCTCACTGTGCAGTTCAGGCTGGCCTAGAGCTCACTTTTGTAGCCCAGGCTTGTCTCGAACTCACACCACTCCTCCTGCCTCAGCCTCCCAAGTGCTGGGATTACAGGTGTGCATCACCATGCCTGACTACAAGCTTTATATTTTATTTTTATTTTTTTAAAATAAATAAATAAATAAATAAATATTTATTTATTTATTTATTTTCTTGTTTCAGAACCTTTATTTGTTTATTCACTCATTTTTATGGCCGGCTCAGCCTGCCCCGAGGGCAGGGCTGGGGTAGCATGTGGTGCCGGGGATCGAACCGCGGTCCCTGCAGCCGCCCAAGCTTTCCCAAACAAGCACTTGAGACCACTGACCCTGACAAGCTTTATATTTTAAACAGTATTGAGACTTTGAACTTTATGTGCACTTTGTGTTTCTCCACAATTTACAATTATACATCACAATCCAAGCAATGAGAGAGTCTATTTCAGCGAGAAACAGAAGTAATGGGAGAAATGTCAGGAATATATGGCTATGAAAGTTCAGATGAGATTTAGTGAACAAATCACATGAGTGAAGTTGTGCTGTGAGCCTTCTACAGTGTATCACAAACTTGGCTTTCATGTGCAGTACCATAAAGCCGGTACCTGAAACATCAGAGGGGTGTTTGCAGAAGAAAAGTTCAGGCTTTTGATAATGTGACTTGCAGGGTCCTACTTTGACATGAATTCTTTGATTATGACTGTTGTGGCTGTTCTTGGTCACATATTAACAGCATAGCCTTGCCCTGTTTAGCAATAGTTTTAATTAGAAAGTCCTCATGTTGTCAGTGTTTGACACCAGAATGGAGCCCTACTTGGGAATGGTATCAGATGGATACATATACTACTGGGTACATGTGCTCCAGTGCATCCAGGTCCCCACGGTAGTCAGTTAACAGTCACTTCCTCTTATCAGTAAACTAAATTCAACCTAACAATCTCAGTTCTAAAGTGATCAGAATGAGCAGCAGAGTTTGAAAGTCTCTGGGCATTCAAGGTTCTTCCACAAACATTAGCATCAAAAGGCAATTATGAGAACTCTAAGTATATGAATATAAGTTTCTTGATTTTGGTATAGAGTAAACTATTATATGACTGATTTGTAAATACTTTCTCCATTTTTATTTTACACAATTTTTGTTATATTCATTTAAATTTGTAATGTGCAATCTATTATTAAGCTCATGCTATGTATTCATTTCAGAAATATTTCTCTAAAATCCAAAAAAATTATTTGTAACAGGTTAAAAAATGGCAATTACACTATCAGCTGCAGAAAGGATCTGTTTTCCTTTTAAATTCTCTTTCTCTGGAGGGGCTGCCACACCTACCAGGGCTTGTGCTGGAGTTCATGCTGGGCTCTTCCTCCAGCTTCAGGCTGCTCAGGGTGCAGGGCTGCAGGCAGCTCCCAAGGAGTGTGGTGCATGCCAGCATTCCAGTGGCCCAAGGTGGCACAAAGTCTCTTGGGCAGTTTCTAAAAGTTTAGCTGCTACATAAAGTACTCGGCCTTCTCAATACTCAAATATGGAACATGTGCACAGGGAAAAGACAATACTGCAGTTTAGAAGCACTGTATTGTAAGTAGAAAATGCAATGTCTTTCAAAAAAAAACCACTTAAAACTGGCACCATTTAAAAAGAACAACAACAACAAAAAAAACCAAACAAACCCATGTCTCTGTACAAAACAACTACAAAGATTACTGTATAAGAATGGGGATAAGGGAGTAGTAAAGAACACTAGCAAAGTAATGCATCTTTTGAGATGGAAGAATTATAACTTTTTTCTTTTCTTTTTCTTTCTTTCTTTCTTTCTTTCTTTCTTTCTTTCTTTTTCTTTCTTTGTCTTTTTGAGACAGTGTCTTCCTATGTAGTTCAGGCTGGTCTTGAGTTCACTTTGCAGGTTAGGCTGGTCTCACAATTCCCCTACCTCAGCCTCCAGAGTGCTAGGATAATGAGCATGTATCACCACACCCAGCTGCTTTTTCCTTTTCTATAAGCATCAGTGCCATTATAAATGTAACTAGGAAAGTTACATTTTTGTAATTTTCCCACCAAGGGCTTTATAAAGTCTGTAACACTTTTTTTTTTAAATTTGCTTTTCTTTTCTTTTTTTTTTTTGCTTTTTTGAGACAGGGTCTCACTATGCAGTTCAGGCTGGCCTTGAGCTCACTTTTGTAGCCCAGGCTGGTCTTGAACTCACACTGATCCTCCTGCCTCAGCCTCCCGAGTGCTGGGATTACAGGCGTGCACCACCACGCCCGGCCTAAATTTGCTTTTCAAAAAGGAAAATAAGTCCTTGTTTTTCAAGACAGCCAATTCTGCTGACAAACAACCTATGCTATTTTCAACTATGATATCAATTCCCAAGACTTCAGCATTCATCACATAGCTTCTTAAGACATTTTGGGGCAAGAGAAAGAGAAATATTATTAGTTTTTCTTAGGCCTTTTTTGTTTTGGTAGTACCAGGGATCAAACTCAGGTTGTTGTGCTTGCCAGGCAGGCATCTGAGCTATCTCCCTGGTCCCTCCTTGGGTGTTTAAATAGAACTATTTGTTTGTTTGTTTATCTTTTTGAGACAGGGTCTCACTATGCAGTTCAGGCTGGCCTTGGGCTCACTTTTGTAGCCCAGGCTGGTCTTGAACTCACACTGATCCTCCTGCCTTAGCCTCCCTAGATCTGTTTATACAAACATTATTCGAAAGTACTTATAAATATTCACTCTGATGAGCTACAACACACAATTTACAAATGAGGAACTACTATACCATAATCACCTTAAAATATATGACATTGAGCAGAGTTAAGTCTAACTGAAAAAAATGAACTAGACATTGATGGAGAGGTAATTCTAAGGCTTCGTTAGTAAAATGAACGCTAGCTGGTGTGGTGGCGCATTCCTATAATCCCAGCACTTGGGAGGCTGAGGCAGGAGGATCAGTGCAAGTTTGAGACCAGCCTAGGCTACAAAAGTGAGCTCAAGGCCAGCCTGAACTGCACAGTGAGCCTCTGTCTCAAAAGGAAAAAAAAGAAAAAAAAAAAAAGGAAAATGAATGCTCACTTTTACTTTTGAGAAAATGCAGACAATAGTCAAAGTATGGGAAATCCTTTAGTAGGACAAAGTCTAGCTATATAACTTCACTAGTTAAGTATCTAGGTCACACTAGCAACCAGGGACATTCAAAATTCTGAGCATAGGCAAGACCTTTTTTTTATTCTCAGATCACAGGGAGACATGGGAACTAAAATTAGCTCTCATGTGGAAATCAGCAATTTATTCATTCCATCTGTCTTCATTGTTTGACACATCCTACTTCACAAAATAGCCTATTGTCAACAGGCTGATGTTCCATCTCAAGATGACTCCTGCCTAGCTATTGAAAAATGAAAATATGGAATCACTGTTTTAGATGGATTATGTTTTCTGGGGTTGTTTTGTTTTTCAGTTTTTTTGAAACAAGGTCTCCCTCCATAGTCCAGGCTAACCTTAAACTCAACAGGTAGCCCAGGCTGGCCTCAAACTCAAAGCAATCCTTCTAAGCCTCTTAAGTGATTGGGATTACAGGTGTGCACCACCACACCTGGCTTTTTTTTTTTTTTTTTTTTTTTTTTTTTTTTTTTTTTTTTTTTTTTTTTTTTTTTTTTTTTTTTTTTTTTTTTTTTTTTTCTTCTTCTATATTTTAGAGAAGGATCTACAGGATACTAAATCAGATTCTTAGTGTGATCCACCTGTTTACAGCCTCCCAAGAGCTGGGATTACAGATATGTGCCACCATGCCCAGTCTCAATGGCCAGCTCAGCACACCCTGGGAGTGGGATCAACAAGACAGGCCCAGGAATTGAACCCCTGGCCACTGCACCTACTTGTAGGCACTTTAATCTGCTGAGCTATTTGGCCTGACTTTGTTTCATTTTTCTTTTCTTTTCTTTCTTTCCTTCCTTCTTTCTTTCTTTCTAAGTTTTTTGTTTTTTGTGTGTGTCTTTTGAGACAGGGTCTTTCTAGTTCAGACTGACCTTGAGCTTACTTTGTAGCCCAGGCTGGTTGCAAACTTTCAGTGATCCTCCTGCTTCAGTGTCCCTATACTGGGACACTTTAAGAGTGTACCATGAGGGCTGGCAAGATGGCTCAGTGGTCTAAAGAGCCTGCCTAGGAAAGTTTAGGCAACTGCAGGTACTGTGGTTTGATTCCTGGCACCACATGCTGCACCAGCCCTACCCCAGGGCAGGCTGAGACAACCATAACAAAAATAAATAAATAAGGCTTAAATTAAATTAAATTTTAAAAAAGAGTGTACTGAGAGAGAGAGAGAGAGAGAGAGAGAGAGAGAGAGAGAGAGAGAGAGAGAGAGAGAGAACCAGGAATTAAACTGAGGACCTTACACTTGCCAGGCAGGCACTTGTACTGCTGAGCTATATCCCTGGCCTTAATGTGTCTTTAAAGTGCTGCCATATGTAGTGAGGAGTCTGAGGCAGAAATGGATCTCCATAAATTACTGGCCAACCTAGGCTACATAATAAGTTCAAGGCCAGCCTGGAATACAAGGCAAAACCCTGTCTCAAAAAAACTAAAACAAAACAAATAAAAAGCTAGGGGAGGGCCCGGTGGGATGGCTCAGTGGTCTAAAGCGCCTACTTGGGAAAGCTTGGGCAGCTTCAGGGACCACGGTTCGATCCCCGGCACCACATACTGGGCCAGCCCTGCCCCCAGGGCGGGCTGAGCCAGCCATAAAAATGAGTGAATAAACAAACAAAGGTTCTGAAAGAAGAAAAATAAATAAATAAATAAAAATAAATTTAAAAAAGGCCGGGCGTGGTGGCGCACACCTGTAATCCCAGCACTTGGGAGGCTGAGGCAGGAGGATCGGTGAGAGTTCGAGACCAGCCTGGGCTACAAAAGTGAGCTCAAGGCCAGCCTGAACTGCATACTGAGACCCTGACTCAAAAAGACAAAAAAAAAATTAAAAAAAAAAAAAGCTAGGGGACCAGGGAGATAACTTTGTGGCACAAGTGCCTGCCTGGCAAGTGCAAGGTCATGAGTTTGAACCCCGGTTCCGCAAAAAAGAAAAAGCTTTAGATAAACGATGTAAAATTTCAAATTACAGGTTAAAGGTTGTACATGTGTCCCTCAGGATCACACACAAAATATTTATATTTAGTTGTCCTAGTATGCATGAATTCTCTGCAAGTCCCCAAAGTATTATTAGCTCTGTTAATGTCTGTCTGCTTTGGTAGAAATACAAGAAAATGTGTCCAAATTATGTCAAGCACTTCTGTTTTGGCTTTGTGGGGGCTAGATGGAAAAGCTCCTACCTGCTAGGTAAACCTCCCCCACTGAGCTGTATTGCAGCACTTTTTATTTGTTTTATTTTGAGACATAGCCTCCAGGTTCCTGGGATTATAGGCCTGTGCCATCGTGCCTGGATCCAAATACTTGTTCAAAAATGTTTCTATGGGGGCTTGCAGTATAGTTCAGCAGAGTTAGTGTTTGCTGAGGGAAGCGTAGGGGCCAGGGTTTGGTTCCTGGTCCCGCCTGCCTACCCAGCCCCACTCTCAAGTGCGCTGAGCAGGTGATAGGAGTCTGGGCACGGTGGTGTGCACCTGTAATCCCAGCACTTGGGAGGCAGGAAACAGGAGGATCACTATGAGTCTGAGCTGCATAGTGAGACGCTGCACAAAAAAAAAAAAAAAAAAAAAAAAAAATTCTATGGGGCCAGCCAGATAGCTCAGCGGACGAAGTGCCTGCTTAGGCAAGCTCAAGGGCCAGGGTTCAATCCCTGGCAATAGTTGTCATGCTAGGCCTTAAGTGCACTGAGGCAGCCACTGAGTCCAGGAATGGGGGTGCACAGCTGTAATCCCAGTGCTGGGGAAGCTGAAAACAAGAGCATCACTACCACTAGGAGCTGGGTAATGAGAACCTGTACCAAATACATTAAAAAAAAAAAGTTTCCATGTTATATTTTTCTAAACCTATCTTCATTTTTAAGTCATTAAAAAAGAAGTGTAATCAATAATGAATACGAGGGGCCTGGCAGGATGGCTCAGTGGTCTAAAGTGCCTGCTTAGGAAAGCTTAGGCGGCTGCAGGGACCACAGTTCGATCCCCGGCACCACATGCTGTGCCAGCCCTGCCCTCAGGGCACGCTGAGCCGCCCATAAAAATAAAATAATAAACAAACAAAAGTTCTGAAACAAGAAAAAAATAAAATAAAATAAAAAATTCTTTAAAAAAAAATAATGAATACTAGCCTCTCTTTTCAATTTGATGTTTGTCCTTCTACTTTATCTGATTTAGAGGTATATCTCATTTACCTGATACATTTTTCTCATCATTTTTCTGTATTTTAGATGCATGCTACAGACTGAATGTATTCCCCAAATTTTATGTGTTGTGAACATAATACCCAAGACAACAAGAGGTAGGGTCTGAAAGGAAGCATTAACATCCTGAAGATTCTGCTGAAGGAAATAACACTGCTGTACAAAAGGATTTGGGAAATGGATTAACCTTCTCCAGCTATCTTTCACATACGAAGACAAGGCAAGAAGGCCTTCAACCATCAAACTTGGTGGGATGGTGTACACTGATAGTCCTAGCACTCAGAAGACTGAGGCAGGAGAATGGCCATGAGTTCAAGGCAAGCCTGGGCTACACAGAGTACAAGGCCAGTCTGACTACATAGAGACTCTATTTCCAAAATCAAAGCAAGCTGTGGCTATAGCTCAGGAGTTTAAGCACCTGCCTGGCAAACACAAAGTCCTGAGTTCAATCCCTGGTACTCTCCACCCCCACAAAAGGACAAGGTACTTCCCAGGCTTTTGTACTGTAAGCAGTAAATCTCTTTTGTTTTGAGGCAAGGTCTTGCTATGTGGTTCAAGCTGGCCTCAAACCTCTGATGATCCTTCTGCCTCAGCCTCCTGAGTGTTAGGAATACAGGTGTGCACCATCCCCAGCCTGTGATTTCTTTCAATATTTTCTGTGTAATTGTGAAGACACAATGGTGTCCCCACCCACACTATGCCAAGATGAATTCCAAACTCTTTAGTGAGCCTTTTAAAGTATGGCAAATACTGTCCTCCTCAACTTCATCTTCTTTTATCCACCACACCCTAAGCAGATTCAACATTTTCAATTCCCTGCTGCTCCCTCCACCTGGAACATTCATCCCTCTATATATCTAATTCCTGTTGTGCTTGAGAACACAACCACTACACCATTTCTGTGTCAAATCATTCTCCAAATTCCAAAATTGAGGTCAGATCTCTGTCCTATATGATCCTACTGTATAAATCACAGATTGTGCAACACTGAAAATTAATGTTTTTGTGTAATTTCTCTTCTTGTACATAAACTTAATTGTGGCAGTGACTTCTTTCTACTTTATTATGGTTTTGTTAGAATGAAGCAAAATGTGGCTATTCAATAGACTTTGGTTAAATAATTAAGTTCCGTAGTAAGTACAGAGAGGAGACAAAACGAACTACTTCCCTTAAAGCTACTAGGAAAAATAGTTCTTAATTTTGGGGTGGGGGTGTTACTGGGATTGAACTCAGGACCTTCCTACCAGGAAAAATGAACATTAACCTATATAATGCTATCATCTGGATCTTTAACATAGCCCAAAAGCCCACACTAAAGCTTGGCTCCTAGATTGACACTATTGGGAGGAGGAGCCCAGCGGGAGGTTTTAGGCCGGGAGTTGTGGCACTAGGAATTTTAGGGAAGCCTCTCAAACTCTTCCTCTCTTGCCTCTGGGGCCAGGAGGTAAGCAGCTCTGCCCCATAAAGTGTTCCCAGTCACAATGTATTCACACAGTCCCAAAACTGCAACAGAGCTATGAGGGACCAAAATTGTGAACCCAAATAAACCTTCCCTCTTTACAAACTGATTTATCTCACATATCTGTTATAGTAATGGGATGTCAAGTACAACAGTAAGAATGTGGCTTATTAGGGTCTTTTGTGTATGTGCTGGGGATTGAATGAAGGGCATCATACTTGAGACAGGGTCTTGCTATGCAGTTCACACTGACCTTGAATTCATTATGTGGGGGAGGCTGACCTCATACAGTGATCCTCCTGCCTCAGCCTTCTAAGCACTGGAATTACTAGCATGCACCACTATACCCAGCCTGCAGCAATATTTTAAGTAATAACATATGTGAAACAGGTTTTGATGTTCTAGGTATTATTTTTTTACTTCACAGCAAAATAAACACATTTTTTTAAAGAAAAATGTCATTATACCATCAATAGGCACCAAGGTTTAGATCACACAGAAAATATTCCTAGTCTCTCCAGTATTCTAGGAAAAATGTACAGTAAAAAGTAATTTGGACATTAGTAGAATTTTTTTCTTCAAGACCAAAGCACGTTTAAGAGCATTTCGTCCAACCCTCTCATCCTTAAGTACTCTACCACTGAGCTACATTCTCAGCCCTCATCCTCTCTGTTTGACTCTATTTTTTGAGGCAAGATCGCATCAAGTAGTCCGTGGATGGCCACAAACTTGCTATGTGGCCTAGACTGGCCTCAAATTCATTATGCAGCTCAGTCTGGACTCAACTCACAACCCGCCTGCCTCAGCCTCCTAAGAACCTGAGCCACTGTCCCAACAATACTCTCAATTTACTGGTTAAAATAAACTAAGACCTAAGGAGGTTAAGTGAAGAGATGTTTACTACACTTGATCTTAACAAAAGGCCAAGAAGCAACATGATGAGATATTTAATGAAATACAAGTTAGTACTCAGGTCTTCTAAAAATCCAACCTGTTTCCCACTGTACTGGGTCCATGCAGGGCACAACAGAATGATGCCATGTTAATAATTGTCCATATTACCTACCTCACTCTTCCATTGAGATTTATTTGAACATGTTGCTTAAAGTCTGGATATTTGGATGCCAGATATGCAAAGTCAGGAGGTTTGTCCTTGTATCTATTTCGTGCATGCATTGACTTACTCAGAGCCATCTTAAAAAAAAAAAAAAAGGAGGGAGAGAGGGGGAGAAAGTCAGTATATTTACTTTTCAAAATGATGGGGGAAAAGTTGTAAATGCCAGGTCAATGGTTAAGACCAACACATCTTTTCCAATCAAGTGGGAAAACAAATTTTTAAATGTATACATAAGCAGATGGAAAGATGGTCTATACAGTTCACCATGAGACAGGCAAATCAAAACCACAATGAGGAGGGCTGGCCAGACTAGAGTTCAGTCCCTGACATGGCATGGCATGGCATGGTATAGCTTGGCATGCTGGCCGCACCCCCAGGGCATGCTGAGCCAGTGACTGAGACTGGGTGTGGTGACAGGCGCCTGTAATCCCAGCACTTGGGAGGCTGAAAACAGGAGGAGTATGATCTGTGTAGTGAGACGCTACAGACCCTATACTAAATGCATGAAAAAAAAAAATCACAATGAGGTTTTGCTTGACATCAAGTAGTATAACTATCACTAAAAACAAAACTTAGAAAACAGAAAATAACAGGTATTTATGAAAATGTAAAGAATTAGAAGGCTGGGCATGGTGGCACACACCTGTAATCCCAGCACTTGGGAGACTGAGGCAGGAGAATCAGTGTGCAGACCAGACCAGCCTGGGATACAAAAGAGAGCTCAAGGCCAGCCTGAATTGTATACTGAAATCCTGTCTCAAAAGACAAAAAAAAAAAAAAAAAAAAAAAAAAGAACTAGAAGCCAGGCATGGTGATGCACTCCTGTAATCCTAAGCATTTGTTGAGGCAGGGAGATAACCCTGTGTTTCAGGGCAGCCTTGATTATATAAGGAGAACCTATCTCAACAACAACAAAAAGAAAAACAGCAGTTTAAAGCCCTCAAAAATTGGTGGGAATGTAGCTGGTCATGGGGATACAAACCTGTAAACTCAGCACTCAAGAAGCAAAAGTACGAGTGTCATGAGTTCAAGACCAACCTGGACTACACACTGAGTTCAAGGCACACGGCAAAACTCTATATCAAAACAAAGAGTGGTGGGAACATAAAATGGTACAACTGTTGTGCAAAAAAGCCTATAATGCTTCACTTATTTATTCTTTTTTTAAAAAATAATTTTTTATTTTATTTATTTATTTTTTTCTTGTTTCAGAACTTTTATTTATTCACTCATTTTTATGGCTGGCTCAGCCTGCCCCAAGGGCAGGGCTGGCACAGCATGTGGTGCCGGGGTTTGAACTGCAGTCCCTGAAGCCGCCCAAGCTTTCCCAAGCAAGGGCTTTAGACTGCTGAGCCATCCCGCCGGGCCCTCACTTATTCTTCTTTTTATTTATGTTTGACTCTGGCAGCAAACTGAACAAAGCCAGTCAACTGCAGAAAGGCAACTGTGTCCATGAAGACTGTGGGTGGTATGGTTGATGCTAAATTTCTTTCTTTCTTTTTTTTTTTTTTTTAATTTTATTTATTTTTTTCTTATTTCAGAACTTTTATTTGTTTATTCACTCATTTTTTATGGCCGGCTCAGCCCGCCCCGAGGGCAGGACTGGCGCAGCATGTGGTGCCAGGTATCGAACCGCAGTCCCTGAAGCCACCCAAGCTTTCCTAAGCAGGTGCTTTAGACCACTGAGCCATCCCGCCGGGCCCCTGGTTGATGCTAAATTTCAAACAACCTCCTTATCAAGGCCACTGGGTACAAGATCATGTGATTACATACCCCTCAAGAACTTAAGACTAATATCAAGTAAATATATAAAAATGAATTTGCAGCTGAGAATGGTGTCACACAACTATAATCACAGCATTTGAGAGGCTAATGCAGAAGGATCACTGAGTTCTAGGCCAGGGTAAACTGCACAGTGAAACCCTCTTTTACAAAGACAAAAATGAGCCAGGATAATAGCTCAAGGGTATAAGCACTTGCCTGGCAAGTGTAAGCACCCAGGTTCAATCTTCAGTACCACAGTCCATGCTGGCCACCAAAACCAGGAGTGGTGCCACACATCTATAATCCCAGGGCTGGGGAGGCTGAGATAGAAGGATCACTATGAGTCTGAGCTTTGTAGCAGATCCTGTATCAAATAAATAGATTAAAAAAATTTTTTTTTGAAGTTCAATATGGAAAGCCAGCCAAACAGCTCAGCAAAGTGCCTGCAAGCAGGTGCAGGGGCCGGGGGTTCCTTCCCAGGGACTGCCATGCAGGCCCTGCCCCCAGGGCACATTGGATCACTACCAGTCCGATCACTACCTAGTAGTAAGACTCTGAATGCTCTGTAGATCCTTCCCTAAAATACTAAATAAGTAAAGTTTATTTACTTATTTAGTATTTTAGGCAGATAAATAACTAATACAATATGGCATATATAGAATCTGCAAAAAATAAATATACATCAGAAAAAGAAAAAGTTGTATTTTTTTTCTGTTTTGCATCTGAGGCTGGCCTTGAGCTCACTTCGTACCCCAGGGGGGTCTTTTTTTTTTTTTTTTAACCTTGCTTGAAACTAGCCCACATGCTATATACCAGACAATAAGGCTGTGAGGCCAGCTTCAGCATTTGTTTTCCTCCTTTACCAAGACCGGTGTTCAAATGGGAAAGGAGCTGGAGGTCTTTTTTTTTTTTTTGGTCTTTTTGAGACAGTCTTGCTATGCAGTTCAGGCTGGCCTTGAGCTCACTTTTGTCGCCCATGCTCATCTTGAACTGGCATTGATCCTCATGCCTCAGCCTCTCAAGTGCTGAGATTACAGAGGCATGTGCCACTCTGCCAGGCTCTTTTTGGTTTTTTGTTTTTCAGAACTGTAATAGAACTCAGGACCTTGCACTTGCCAGGCAGGCACTTGTGCCTCTGCGCTATCTCCTGGGCCCCTTTTTTTTGTTTTTAATTTACCTGGTACAGGGTCAGCAGGGCCTACAGTGTCTTACTCTGTAGAACAGTGATTCTTCTGTTTTTGGCCTCCTCAGTGCTGCTGGGATTATAGGTGCAATCCATCAAGCCCAATCTCAATCATCATCTCAGTGTGCCCCAGGGATGGGGCCAGCAGGTGGGGATCAAATGCAGACTCTGCACTCTGCCTAAGCAGGTGCTTTAGTATGCTGAGCTACGTGGTTGGCCCTCCCTTGGTCTTCAACTCTTGATCATCTTCCTGCCTCGGGGAACTGGGGAGATAGCTCAGTGGAATAAGTACTTGCTCGACAAGCACAAAGTCCTGAGTTCAATCCCTGGTACCACCAAAAAAAAAAAAAGAGAGAACATCCTCCTGCCTCAGTCTCCTAAATGCTGGGGTTACAGGTTTGAGCTACCATGCCCAGCTTATAAATATTTTAATACTATTGAGACATGAGATTAAGTTACTTCTGGACTCTATAAATACATGAAGTGTTCAAAGAAGTGGCCATTAAGCCTCCAGACATTTATTAGCATAACAAATTGCTGAACTGTGCATAAATGTTTTGGTGGACTCTACACACACATACAATAAATATTACCTAGCCATAAAAAGGAATTAAATTCCAATATATGCTACAACACAGATTAATCTTGAAAACATTATGCTAGAAGAAAAAGACAGATATCATGTTTCCTCTTAATAAGGTACTAAGATAAAGAAAATCCATAGAGCAGAACAAAAGTAGACAGGAAAGGATAGGAGCTGTATTTATAAAAGGCACAGAACCTTCATTTGAAACAATCCCTCTCGGGGCTGGCGAGATGGTTCAGCGGTCTAAAGCACCTGCTTAGGAAAGCTTAGACAACCTCGGGGACCGAAGTTCGATCCCCAGCACCACATGCTGTGCCAGCCCCCACCCCCAGGGCAGGCTGAGCAGGCCATAAAAAATAAAAAAAAAAAAAGTAAAAAAACATGAAACAATCCCCCTGGAGAGAAATATTGGTAAGGACTGCATAACAGTGTGAGTGTACTTGAAGTCACTGAATAGTATATTTAAAAATCATAGTAAATTTCACGTCATGCATATCGAACCATAATGAAGATGTGTATAACATAGGAAATCTTTTTTTTTTTTAACAAAAGGGGAAAAAAGTGAAGATTTCCTTTGAGAGCATCAGAGTAGAGTGGCAAGACAGCTCAGGGGTAGACAGCAGAAGAGTACCTGTCTGGAATGTACAAGGCATGCATTCAATCCCCAGCACCAGAAATAAATGAATAAACAGACAACACTCTCAGAGTGTCAGAAGGCAATATAATCTATAATCTACAGTTAGTTTGTACAATGGTCTTGCCAGAATTGAATTTTTGAATATTTCAAGGCCTTACACTGAACTACATTCCCATCTCTTTTTAAAAAATTGAATGTTTCCACAAAAGTTTTTTTGGAAAAAGTTCTATTTTAATTTCTTTCATAAATTTGTGCCAATCCTTTTTTTTTTTTTTTTTTTTTTTGTCTTTTTGAGACAGGGTCTCGCTGTACAATTCAGGCTGGCCTTGAGCTCACTTTTGTAGCCCAGGCTGGTCTCGAACTCTCACCGATCCTCCTGCCTCAGCTTCCCGAGTGCTGGGATTACAGGCATGCGCCACCACGCCCGGCTCAATTTGTGCCAATCCTAGGCAGCTAAAAAACAAAGGGCTGAGGATGTAGGTACAGCATCCACCTAGCAAGCATGAGGCCCTGGGTTTGACTCCTGGTACCAAAAAAATTAATAAAATGAAAACATTTTGTCCTCATCCAGATGAAAAAGGAAAAAGAAAACCAATACATTCATATCAAAAAGTAAAAACTGGGGGCCGGGCGTGGTGGCACACACCTGTAATCCCAGCACTTGGGAGGCTGAGGCAGGAGGATCGGTGCGAGTTCAAGACCAGACTGGGCTACAAAAGTGAGCTCAAGGCCAGCCAGAACTGCATAGGGAGACACTGTCTCAAAAAGACAAAAAAAACCGTAAAAACTGGGCTGGTCAGATAGCTCAGCGGATTAAAGCACTTCCTTAGGCAGATGCAGGGACCAGGGTTTGAACCTCGGCAAGCATGGGCTGCTGGTCCTCCTGGGCATGGTGGCATTCGCCTGTAACCCTGCGTTTGAGAGACTGAAAACACGAGGATCACTACTAGTCCGATCTGTGTAATGAGACTCTGTAGACCCCTACTAAATACAGAAAAAATAAAAAGTTTTCTAGTAGTCCTCCGGGTACTTAGTAGTTTTGCTTTTTGCTGGGGATTGAACCCTGAGCCTCAGGCATTCTAATCATACAATCTACCACTAGGGCTAGCCCTAGCCTCCTGTTGTAATTTGAAAAATACCTTAGTGTATGTCTGGGTGGCAGGCAGTTTTTTCTTTATATTTCCACTATATTTTTGAGGGTGGGGGGCGCTACTGTGGATTGAACCCAAAGCCTTCACAATGAACTACATCCCCCTATTGTTTTAAAAAAAATTTTAATAGTACTGTTGGGGCTGACACTTCCATATTTTGAGTTGTCTCATTTTCATGTCTTTGTGTCCTTGGTTGTTCCTGACCCTTAGCCCTCAAGTAACAATGTGTTGAAAGAAAGGAAGAAAGGAAGGGAGGAAAAAAAAAAAAAAAGGAAAAGAAAAACTTTTTAAAACGCCTAAATTTTGCTAGTAGGCTTGTGCAATTCTTGGTCAGGCCTGGTGGCACACACTCTAATTCCAGCTCTTAGGGGGTATGAAGCAGGAAGATCACAGTGAGTTCAAGCTCAAGCTGGGCTACAAAATGAATTCAAGGCCTGAAGGGCATGACAAGAATGTCTCCAAAATGTTCATGTAGAGTAGAACGTCGAATTCCTTCTTCACAGATCCCTCCCACCTCGACCCCAACCTCGGCTTTCAGTCCTCGCTTTCCCTCAAAAATTCCACTTTTTCCACCTACCCCACCACTCCCACTTGCCCAACTGTTCCACGCCTTCCCATCTTACCCACTTAGTTTGTCTGCCACCATCTAAACATCACCTTCCTTGGGGCGGGGATGTTCATACTTCCAAGGCTCATAGGCTCCATTCTAGATGCCAGCTCCTCCCACCCACCCTTAATATTCCAGCCCGCGTGCACATAGCATCAGGTCTCTCTATCTCAACCCCAAAATCAGCACCTCCTGAGGCTTAGAGCCAAGAACGAGGAAGCCACGTGATAGATAGGTTAACTGACCCATTGTCTCAATCCGCATAAAAAGATGTTAAATGACCCACCTCCTAGGCGGATGCTTTTGCCCGATGACGAGTCTGGCGTGGGCCTGTAAAGTCTCAAATTTTTATGCCACCCGCAGCGCGAAGCTCCTAGAAACGTAAATGCCACGGTCCCCGCGCGCCGCCATCTTGTGAAGCCATCGGGCGTAATGATTGGACAACTAGCTCTCGCGATACTCCTACCTAACCTGAAGAAAGGAGGAAGTGTCGCGATACCTGGAATTTGGAGCTCTTTTGACAGAAGGTGGTGGGGGGAGTGGGGGCGTGGTAGCTAGAGTAAGTAAGAGTGCTTAGCGGTACGGTGATGGAGGGACCCGGACGCCAACCCGCTGAGGAACTTTGTTTTGTTTTTGTTTAAGTAGCTTTCTGGGTCTCCTAGGTTTCCCAAGTCATACTCTCTGGAAATGGCAGAGAATAGGAGGATGAGGGAGACTTGTGTTTGATGGTGGACAATTGTTGCTTATTGTGCAACAGGTCTCTCTTTATAGCGTGCCATATTTAATCATCCGAGATCCCTGAGGTGAGAGTAGCCTCATTTACTGAAGAACTGAGGATTAGAGAAGTGGTATGTTAAAGATTTTATATTAATTTTTTTAAAGATCTTATATTCAAATGTCATAAAGTCCTTGTTCTTTGATTTTCCTGACTTGCCTGTTGAACTAGAAGCTCACAATGCATTTCATTTTTGTTTCAGCTCCGTTATTCTCATTTTTACTTTCGGGTAAAGTGAGCTTTAATCTCCCTATTTTACAACTGAAAGGGAAACATGAGTGCTTGGAAAGGCCCGAAGCTAGTAACAAACCTAGAGCTAAAGTCACAAAGCGGGGACTTGTAAATTTCTTTTTCTTTTGGGAGGGGTGGGAAGGGGGGCTTGTTTGTTTGTTTGTTTTGAGACAGGGTTTTGCTATGCAGTTCAGGCTGACCTCGAACTCATTTTGATCCCCCTGACTCAGACTCTCCAGTGGTACAGTTTTAGGTGTGTGCCAGCACGCTCAACATTTAATGGTTTTCAAGAAGTGAGCTGGGCAGCTGTCACCTGGCAAACACAAGGTCCCAAGTTCAATTCCCAGCATGAAAAAGCAAAACTGTAAAACGCCGATTGAGGATATACTTTAGTGGGAGAGCATGTATTTTATTATGCACAAGTTCTTGACTTCCATCCCCTGCACCACAAAATCAAAAGAGAATAAAAATGGCAGCAAGACATGGTGGCACATACTTCTAGAGAGACTATGAAGAGAAGCCACATGGAAAGGGAAAAAAGCTGAAACTACAGAAGAGAGCCAGCTCTTTCAGCTGAGAAAGCTGATGCTGGGCCTGTGGGCAAGGACCGCAGAATAGGCCTGAGGTTTGATCCCCTGGCCTGCTGTGCAGGCCCTGCACTTGAGATGGCAATTGAGATTGGGCATGGTGGTGCATGCCTATAATTCCAGCTCTTAAGAGACTGTAAACAGTCAGATGACTGTGAGTCCAATCTAGTAGTGAGACCCTGAACACCCTGTAGACCCTTCCCTAAAAAAAAAAAAAAAAAAAAAGCTGATTTAATCACAGCTTTGATTGCAAAATTGAGCAAATAAAATAATTGTTGTTGGGGGCCCAGCGGGATGGCTCAGTGGTCTAAAGCTCCTGCTTGGGAAAGCTTGGGCGGCTTCAGGGACTGCGGTTCGATCCCTGGCACCACATGCTGCGCCAGCCCTGCCCTCAGGGTGGGCTGAGCCAGGCATAAAAATGAGTGAATAAACAAAGATTCTGAAACAAGAAAAAAAAATCAAATAAAATAATTCTTAAAAAAAATAATTGTTGTTTTGAGTCATATATTTTAGAATGGTCCATTCATTAGATGCTAGGTGATGAAAACATCTCAACTTTCCATCAGTGACTTCTGCATTAAGCTCAACTTTCCATTCTTTATTGTGTTATCTCCCACTTTTATGGTGCTAATTTGCTAAATGAATTCATACAAAGTATTAGGTCCTGAATACCACCACCACCCTTCGTTTTGAGACAGGATCTCTTTAGATAGCCCAGGCTGGCCTTGAATTTGTAGTGGTCCTCCTACTTCAGCCTACTAAGGGTTAGGATTACAAGTATGAGCTGTTATGTCCTCCTGCCATTTTTTTTTTTGTGATGCAAGTCAAGAATATTTTTTGTGATGCAAGTCAAGAATTTATGCATGCTAAAATACATGACCTCCCACTGAAATATAGCCTCAATCCACATTTTATACTTTTGGTATTTTTTGTTTGTTTTTTCATACTGGGAATTGAACTTGACCTGGCACTTACCTGGCAGGAGCTGCTCACACATTGGTTCCATATTTTCAAAAAGGTAAAAATTGAAATTGCTAATCTTCTTAAATCTTAGGTTCAGATCTGGCACTTTCACCATGTTCTGTGGGTTAAAGCAAACTGGATTATCCACCTGGATTTAAAGAGAAGGACTGTGCCAATATACCTTCCTGTATTCAAAGCCATTACTCTCTATTTTGGGCCTTTTTGAGACGAGGGCTCTGTGTGCAGTTCAAGCTGGACTTGAGCTCACTTTGTAGCTCAGGCTGGTGTCCAACTCACAGTGATCCTCCTGCCTCAGCTTCCTGAGTGCTGGGTTTATGGACATGTGCCACCACACCCAGCACATCTTCTATATACACAGCAGCAAAGACCCAGAAGTTGTGCAATTAATTAAATCCTTTGCTTTTTGTTGTTGTTTCTTTATTGTTTGGGTATGTTGTGGAGACAGGGTCAAGCTATACTGTCCAGCTAACCTAGAGTTCCTAGGCTCAAGGGATTCTTCTGCCTCAGCTTATTCAGGAGCTGAAACCACAGTAATGTACTATATTGCCCAGCTGCTTATGTATGTTTTAAAAGCCTCACTTTCAGGGATGCTCCTGCTTTAGCCTCCTGCTGGGATTACAGGCGTCTGTCATCACGCCTGGCTAGATAACCTACTTGAGCTCCTGAATGTCTTAGGCATGTAAAACTATTGCATTACCCTGTTTTGACTTTTTCAGTGCCTGGCCTGTGTCTTATCATCATTGCACTCTGCCAAGTGTCTATGTCAGTGCTAATTTGCTAAGTACCTCTGCACTGTATCAAACATGCGCTAACATATGGCAATGTTGACTGGAGGGTATAACTAAGTGGTAGGCCAGTTGCCTAGCATGCATATATTCCTGGCTTTCATCCCTAGCACCCCCAAAACATAAAAATAAAAAAGGCAACACTTCTTTTCCCATTCAAACCCTTACCACACTACTGTTATTGACCACAGTCCTTAGGCCAAAACCCTTTGCTCCCTATAGCTTTGATTGCTATAGTACATAAGGGGACAAAGGGAAAATGTCAGACCTATGCTTATGCTGGCCAAAAGCCTCAGGAAATGTGGCCCTAGAGTAGGCGAGATGAGGATCTACAAGTGATCTAGCTGGGTGACCCCTCTGAGCCTGTTTCCTCACATGTAAAAATGAGAATCACACCACAGTCACATCTTCATCCAAAGGATAGCATGAGGCTCATGAAACAGCACTGGGTGAGCTGTGCCCTTGTCTGCTAATCTCCAGCCAAAAAGATTAGGGTAGCTGTCATGTTATTACTCCTGGGCAAGGGCCTCCCCCTCCACTGCCAGTGTTCCAGGGGGTGAAACCTAGGCCCCACCAAGGAGAAGCACTTCAACTGCACAGCCCTTTGCTGTGTTCAACCACCACCTACTGTGAGCCTGCCAGGCCCATGCACTGGGGACTTGGGATGAGAATCAGAAGTGCTGTCAGGCAGGCAAGATAGCTCAATGGACTAAGCACCTTCTTGAGCAAGTGCAGGGGCCAGGTTTGATCCTGGAACCCCAGATGCATTGTGCTGGCTACTGAGACTGGGTGTGGTAGTGCATGCCTGTAATCCCAGTGCTGGGGAGGTTGAAACAGGAAGGTCACTACGAGTCCAAGCTGTGTGGTGAGACCCTGTACCAAATACAGACAGCCAGACAGAGAGACAGACAGACAGACAGACAGACAGGCAGACATGCTTTCAAGGAGCCTGTGAGAGGAGCACAGTTTGGATCCTTTGTTCAAAGGAAAGAAAAAACAATACAGCAAACAAATCTGCATTAGAAAAGGACACCAGTGAGTAAACTGAGCCCCACTGCCAGGGGTTTGAGGGGATGGGCACAGAGGACAGAAGCATCATTGGACGGGGCACAGCTGCACAACTGTGGGATTCCAGTGCCCCTCAGATTCCCACAGTTCTGCCTCCATGATCCTCCATGTGGAAGCCCTTTTTGCACCTGGCAAGCCCAGGTTTATATTCTCTCTGAACTAAGTTACCCAGTCCACTCTGGTCTTACCAGAAATTGGACTCATGACCTTCCCTGGAGGGCACTTATGCTGCTGAGCTATCTCCCTGGCTCTCTGCTCTGGTCTTGATGTTTATGGGTGTCCCATCCTAGTTCCCCAATCCTTTGACAGCCCAGTCCTGGAGCCCTCAGCATGTGCTCCACTCCTGTCTGCCTCCAAAGCCGCTGCCATCAGCTTTCTTGACCTCCAGGGCCATTTCTCTGCCTGGGACTAGGGCCACTTGCAGGCTGAGTGGCCTAGGGTGATGGATCTATCTCTGAACAAAGGACAGGCACCCAGTGATCTCACAGTGAATGATAGATGGATAGATGTCATTGCTTTGGCCTGAATTCAGCCCCTGCTCCCTGCTCACTCTGTTCTCAGTGATCCCTCTGCTCTGCATGAGGGAGCAGGAGTTCCCAAAGTGTTATGTGTTTAGCAGATGTGAACTACTAACAGTAGAAAGCAAATCTGAGTTTTATTACAGGCCAAGACCTGAGATTTTACAAGCTTTATCTGTTCTTCACAACCACTGATAAAGACTGTTATTGCCCCGTTTGGGTGATGAGGCAACTAAACTTTAGAGAAGTTAGGACTTCTGCAGAAGTGCTTGTGGCCAGTAAGCGGCAGAATGAGATCTGTAAATGATCCGGCTCTCTGGTGCCCATTCAATACCAAGTGTCCTTTCATCCCCAACGACTTTGCAGAATAGGTCCTCAAATGACTTGTGGAGACCTGAGCTAGGTCAGCAGGCTGAGGTAGGAGCATCAAGGTAAGTTTTCAGTGTGTGTGTGTGGGGGTATTGAGGTCAATGGATTTTATTCCTAGGTTTTGTTGTTGTTTTAACCTGAGATCAAACTCAGGTCCTTGAGCTTGCTAAGCAGGTGCTTATGCCACTGAACTATCTTCCCAGCTGGATGTTAGCCTAAAACTGCAGGGGGCAAGCATGTACACAGAGTGCTTTATTTTCACATACTCCCAACTTAACACATCTTTTTTATTGTGAAGACAGTTTGAACTTAGTGTTGCCGTTGTTTTTATTTTTATTAGTATATGTTGGAAGCACCTAATGATTACATTCATCATGGGGAATTGCTACATGTAATAACACATCTTAAGCCGGGTGTGGTGGCGCACGCCTGTAATCCCAGCACTCGGGAGGCTGAGGCAGGAGGATCGATGCGAGTTTGAGACCAGCCTGGGCTACAAAAGTGAGCTCAAGGCCAGCCTGAACTGCATAGCGAGACCCTGTCTCAAAAAACAACAACAACAACAACAAACAAAAAAAACAAAAAAAACATCTTAACTCCTTTTACACTCTTTCCCCCTCCACTCTCTCCTGCTTCCCTCCCTCTGTTGGTTCCCTTTCCATTTAAAAAAAAAACAAAAAAACAAAAAAAACAATCTAGCTCCCTGTTTTGTTATAATTAAATGTATCTTTAATTGAGATATACTCAACATGAAATTTGCCAGTTGGTCTTTTATTTATTTTTTTTTCACTTTTTTATTGTTTAAATTTAACACGGGTTATATTACATATTTTCATCATCAGATCAGTTTAGATTAATACATATAGGTATATAAGATTGATCAAACAATTAAACATTAACCCTTCTAAATCAATATTATTATCTTTTTTTTCCCCCCTTTCTTTTCTTTGAAAGTTGACATATTGCATAATGTCCTCACAATCGTTCTACAGAGGACATTGTGTGGGCATGACCCACCTCCCTATTGATGTTGCTTAGAAAAAAAAAGGAAAAGAATATACTTCTCTTTGGACTAAGAGGTACATATACAGTCAGGTACATATACAGTCAAATGTTCTGCAATTGCAGTGGGCCACCAGTGAAGCTTGTGATGTGGAAGCTATTGAATCTAAGCCTCCTAAAGCTCATCTCACCAATCTAGCTCTGTGCTTCATGCATTGTAATTAAGCATTTTTTTTTTCTTCCTGCTGGGTGGTCAAGGGCAAGTTGAAGCAAGACCTGTATAACAAAACATTTTTTTTTTTTTTGTATCTTCCAGGGTCAAATCCCCTCAGGATTAAGTTTGGAGTCATAGGCAGTACTTTGTAGAACTGTTGTTAGTGTCAGCCTTCGGGACAAGTCACGGCCATTGCTTGGCCATTTTGCTTTCTGTGAAAGCCTGAGAGAATGTTTTTCTCTGGGTGACTCTCCTTAGACGCACCACAGTTCATTCATCCCTTTCCTCTGAGGTCCCATAATCTCCTTGACCAGGAAATTTGGGACACCTCT
>PVJA010028343.1:0-27659 GCA_004027025.1 Myocastor coypus | reverse complement strand
AAAAAAAAAAAAAAAAAAAAATGAATGTATGTTCCAGAATTAAAATACTGTAAATTTAATCTTCACACAATAGTGTTTAGAAGGAAGGACTCACAGGAGGGGTTAGACCCTGAGCCCTAATGAACAGACAGATACAGGAAGAGCTCAAAAGACTGAGTTCACTTACTTCCACTCTCGCCTTTTGGCCTTGTACCATTTGAAGACACCACAAGAAGGCCCTCACAGCGTGATCTTGGAC
This sequence comes from Myocastor coypus, assembly GCA_004027025.1. NCBI lineage: Eukaryota > Metazoa > Chordata > Mammalia > Rodentia > Myocastoridae > Myocastor > Myocastor coypus. The sequence continues at coordinate 27,421 of PVJA010028343.1, read as the reverse complement.
TTCCCAGTCTCCAAAACTGTTGAGAAATAAATTTCTGTCCATTATAAACTACCCAGTCCCAGGTGTTCTGTTGTCATAGCACAAAATAGGCAAAGATACTCATTACCTATGACTAACTTATTGTTTTTATTGACCACTTCTCCTATTAAAATGTATTAGTGCCCAGCATCCAACAGGTTTTCTTTTTTTTTTCTTGCTGTGGTTTTCCTGAGACAAGGTCTCATTATGTACCCCAGGATAGGCTCCAACTCTCAATCTTCCTACCTAGTCTCCTGAGTGCTCAGATTACAAGCATGAGCTATGCTACCTGGCACAAATGTTTATTAAATTAATGTTACATGAAACATCTCTAGGAAAGCAGTTTGAACCTAAACTGTTAAAAACCTTCAAGTATCATGTTTGAGAGTTTGGACTTCATCCTATAGGCATTGATCACAGTCATCAAAGAACAGATCTACTCTAGAAAGAAAACTGATGGCAGCTGAGGACTCTTGAAAGGGAAACTGATAAAAGAAAAATAAATAAAGAGTTCAATAATGGTGCAAATGAAAAACTGTTTAAGCCTGAGTGAGGGCAAAGAGCTGAAGGAGGGAGCCATGTTGAGGCGTCATCAACACAAACTGGTAATGACAGTCATCTAGTAGTCTAAAGGCTCTTCACAACTGCTGAGCCAAACTAGTGTTAGAATACTCATTTCACAGATTAGAAAAGCAAAACATGAGTCAGAGGGCTTATGTCCCCCATAGTTACACAGCTAAATAAACAGCTCTCTTGGGATTCTAACACATGGTAACACAGAACTGTCAGACTCCAAAATCCAAAGAACAAATGGCATGCAGGAATGCCAAGTTTCTAGCCAAGTAATTTCCTAGAAGTTGGACTTTGCTGAAGTACATAAAGGTTTGACTGCAAATGAATATGTGACCGTGGATGGTCTGTGGGTAAAGCCTGTAATGCAGGTAAATTTTTGTGGTTTTTTTTTTCTTTTTTAATTTTTTTATTTATATATTTTGTTTCTTGTTTCAGAACTTTTATTTTTATGGCCAGCTCAGCCTGCCCTGAGGGCAGGGCTGGCACAGCATGTGGTGCCGGGATCGAACTGTGGTCCCTGCAGCCGCCTAAGCTTTCCTAAGCAGGCGCTTTAGACCACTGAGCCATCCTGCTGGGCCCAGGTAAGTTTTTCTATATAAAAAAGAAACTGAATCTGGATAATGCGCTCAACAGAATAATACAGAGTCCATACAAGTTCAGGAGATGCCAGAAAGCTAGGGAACAATGACAACTCATGCCCTCACTTGTGCCTCACTAAGAATTTAAGAACACTGGGGACACAGGAGTAAACAACTGTGTAATTTGCACCTTCCTGTAACATATATTTGAGCAGGGGAGCTAGAAAATAAACAAATGAATTAAAATTACATCAGACAGTAGAAAATAAAATAAGGTAGGGGAATGAGAACTGCCCCATGAGAGGCTATAATTCTTAATGGAATAGTCAGAGAAATACACTCCTCTGCCCCACCCCCATCCCATAAAAAATGAGCTTCCTGAATATCTCCTCGTTGGGGTTCATTTTTGCAAGGATGAGATTCCCGCGAACAAGCATATGATTGGCACAGCCAAAGGTACACACACACACACATTTGCTCCTCTGAAGCAGTGGGGAGTGGAGGGGCTTAACTTTAGTTATAGTAGGTATTACCTTCAAAGAACATAAAAGGGGAATCTCCTTATAGAAGAAAATCTGAATTCTAGCCAACCAAAATAGCCACAGGAGTAGCTAGAATTATTAACAGTCAATGAACAGTCTCACAGAAGAAAAAAAATACAGAAAAAAAAAAAAAAGAGAAACTAGTGCTTTGGAGAATCAAAACACATTTTAAGAAGCAAGAAGAGCAAAAAGAATCAGGAGAGAGCAAGGTCTGAGAATCCAAGAATAGAGTTTACAAGGCAAATGGTGACCTTTAATACAGCAGTTTGAAAAGAAGTCTGGAAGCAAAAGCCAGATTGTAAATGGAGAAGGAATTAAAAGTGAATCAGGGACACAAACTCCTGAGCCAAAGAGTTACATGTCACAGTTTGTGTCACTGTAAAAGGATCTGCAAAACATTAACCCAACACAAAAGGGATGCAGGGCTTTTACATAGCACTTAATTTCTCACTTAAACTTCACAAGACCTGGGAGAAAGGTCTTATTTCCATTTGTAAATGGAGTTGTTATATTCAATACTGAGCGTTGGAGAAAATGATATATTCTTTCCCAAGAGTGTATATTCTTATAACTAATTGTTCTTTTAGGGGAATTTAGTCAAAAGAAATGATTGTAGGCATGCACACAGATTTATCTACAAGGTTCTCCAGCATCATAGGAAAGAACTGAAAACAAGCTAACTCCCGCAGAGATCAGTATGTCCATGCTATGAAGTGACATGCAGTCACTGTCAATGATACTGCAGAGTAAACTGTTCAGATGAAAAGGAAAATGGTTTACAATTTATGAAGTGGATAGACCAATACAATGACTTCACCGTGTGTATGTGCACTTGCGTTGGTGTGCGAAGTCACCTGCGTTGTTTGTTTTGTTTTTTAACTTCATTTATGTTATGGCTGGCTCAGCCTACCCTGGAGGTGGGGGCTTGTGAAGCATGTGGTCCCGGGGATCGAAATGTGATTGCCTAAGCAGATGCTTTAGACCACTGAGCTACCTCACCAGCCTTTTTTTTTAACCAGGAATCCAACTCAGGACCTTACACTTGTACCACTGATCTATATCCCTGGCCCTGTGTTATTTCTTATGGGTGCTTTTTTCCGTATTTCCCAAAATTTCTATAGTAAATGAATACTGCCTTTGTAACAACGTTAAAAAAAAAAAAAAAAAAAAAAAGGTTCTAATTGTTTAAGTACTGCTTTTGGTCAAACGATATCAAAAAAATGACAGACCAGAATTCTCCCGAATTCTACTCCTCTCTTTTACCTCCTCAGTCTGCCTGTTCTTTGTATAGAAGGCTGCAAGAAGAAATGAAGAAATGAAGAAATACTTTATTTGCTTCTTTTCGATGTTCACTGAAAACAAGCCATGTACATTCAACCTGCCAGAAGGCTTAAATTATGGGGCACGCTTGCACTTCCGAAGAGCATGAGGACGCCTAAAAATGCTGAAACTAAACCAAAGATCTTAACGAGTTCTCCGAGTATATCAAGACATATGGGCAAGATAAACTACTAAAAAAAGGACACCGAATACCTAGCACAGAGCCGCTCAAAGTTTAGATTCCGGCCTCCTCGGGGCCTGGACTTGAAATCGTTAGAGGAAAGAAACCCCCAAAACAGAAGACGATAAGGGAGGACGGTGGTCTTAACAGAACTCAAGTAAGCCTCGCAGTACATGACGCAGGCTGTGAAACGTGGTAACCCTTCCTAAGGCGTGGAGCGTCCAGGGGTAAGGGCGGGCTCTTAGGCCACGGAACAGAAGTCACCTGTGGTGCTTTGGGGACGCAGCCCGCCGCAGGGACCGACCAGGACTGCAGTCCGCGCAGTCTGCCTCACGTCGGCGGTCCTGGGGGCTGCGCGAAACCTGCGAGGGCAGGACGGCGCGACTGGCTCTCTACCAAATAATGTTAGTGACACTCACGAGCCCAGCTACCCTAGATTCTTCCAGAAGGCGAGCCTGGCAACGAGACAAGCACGCACCCACCACGCCCACGTCAAGAATCCCCGTGAAACCCCCAGCCCCGAGCCCAACTTCCGCGCGTGCGCAGTGAGGCCTGCGCGACCCGCCGAGCGCCGCGCCAAAAGCAAACTACGGTGGCTCGGCTCGGGATAAATTCCTAACATGCCACTGCTCGGCAAACCTGGTCCATGAAGTATAAGCCAGTTGGAGCAGGTTAGGGAGGCAGTCACGAAGGCACATGAAGAAGGGTGTAATCTATGGATTTGTAAATGATAGCGGTAAATTTGTAGACTACTCAGTGCCAGAAAATAATTTAGGCTCTGCCTCCCAACCAGTAACCCGGGCTCGCCAAATTGAGAGGGATCGCCCCAGGCCAGAAACCCCGCCCCGGAAGCCCCGCCCCTGGGAGCCCGGCCTTGGGGGCGTGGCCGCCCACCCCGGGGGAGGGGCGGGGCGGAGTGGGACCTGCCTCGCGAGCTTTGCGAGCCGCACCCGGACAGAGCTGCGCAGCTTGGGTGTGTACCTAGCGTGTGAAGGTGATCCAGGTGAGTGTTAGCACCTACGGGCTGGCCCTCGAGGGGCACTCAAACTCCTTCCGTGGCCATCCGGAGTCTCAGCCGCCCTGAGCTAATAATAGGGTCTCTCTCAAGCCCCTCTCTGGGAGCTTTGGACTGAAACTGCATTTGCGACTTCTTTGCTCTGCTTCTTTTTGTCCCAGTGCATCCTTCCGGATGAAGTGGATTTGGAGCGTCCAGGGGAGACCTGGCGCGCTATCCGTAACGCAGTGAGATTCTCAAGGTCAACCCTTTCACAGTCCCTTCGTTTCCTTTCCTCCTTAGCTCAGGCTGTGCGGCCCGGGTACTCCCTCTTTCTACCTTCTTGAGCCCACCCTACTGCCTGCTGCAGCTCGGAGGCAGAGGCTGGGCGAGCGGGCCACTGCCGATTGTGTTAGTCTGGCCGCTAACAACGGTTTCAGAAGTGGCCTAGAGCACTGATCTTGCTGCACAAGTGTTGCTAAGATCCTTCGGGGAGAGCTTCGGAGGACATTCTGTTTCCTCCTGCCTTACTGAAACATTTTAATAGAACCTGTAAGCTGGTGGTTTCCAGCACCTGCATTAGGGCAGAAGATATCAGAGGAGAGGGTGGGGGCAGGGAGAATCTTCATTTGTCTCTTCCGAGGATTTAAAAAAAATTCCCTTCTTTATCTGATGTTGCTGTAGGGAAACGCAGGCTGTAGAGGTGGGGCGCTACAGGGCGGAGAAAGAGGCTGGAACCTCGTTATTGAGTCATTCTTCTAAGTTGTGGCTACTGCTAATACTTTCCTTGGCAGTCACGAAATTTACAAGTTGCCTAGAGAACAAGTGAGTGTGGGAAAGGAAGAAAAGAAAAAGCAAGGACAGATGATCAGATAGGTTGGCAAGACTGTGGCTTTAATCTAAGTGGGAAAAGGGACTTTCCTAGAATGTCAGGCTGCTTCCTGCTGCGGTTGGGTGGGGTGGGCCTAATACTGCGGCACTGCTGCAGGTTTTAGGGTGGGATCTGGCGCAGGTCACCTGAAGTCTGAACGTTCTTGCAGGACCCAGGGTTACTGGCCAGTTCCAGCCATGTTTTATTTCAGTCCCTGCAGTAATGAGAGTATATATTATCAGAAGGGGAAGGGGGGATGGAGAATATTTATTCTCACAGTAGTTAAATTTAACTGGGGAGCTAAATAAAACCACGTTCTAAAATCCAAACAAATACTTTCACTCCTAGGAAGACAGTCTGTTAAGCTTCCCTCCTGACACAATGTTACAGAAATAGAAAACTTTGTCAAATGATTCTTTTTTTTTTAACCAATGTTACTATATATAAAAGGACAGTGATACAGTGGCCAACCATAGGTCCTGCACACCAGGGGCTTCCTTAAATTAGGAACAGAAATAGAGAAGGGCTGTCTTCCCCCCTATTTAGATTTCCTCCTCATGGCCTAGAATCCTCAGGAACCACAATTGTGAAAGGGAACCCACTCACCTGGGGGTTAGCACAGAGAAGGAAAATACATAAAAGAAAGGCTCTAGTTGTTAGGCAAAGAATGCTGAAAAGCCCCTCAGGCAACCTGGACTGAGCCACCTACTGCATGTCTACTGTACTGGACACATTGCTCCCTATATTCATCCCTCCCTAAGCATTCTGGTTTTGTAGCCATAAGGCAGCACTCCGAGTTTATCTTCAGGGAGATTATTTCTCTTGTGAGATAAAATCTCTTATACAGTGTCTACTTATTTATCTGTCTAGAGTGATCTTGTTCATTAAATGGAATCTGGATTGTAAGATTTTGGTACCTCAGCTGGGTGTGGTGGTGCACATCTGTAATCCCAGCACTTGGGAGGCTGAGACAGGAGGATCGGTATGAGTTCAAGACCAACCTGGGCTACAAAAGGGAGCTCAAGGCCAGCCTGAACTGCATAGTGAGACCCTGTCTCAAAAAAGACTAAAAAAAAAAAAAAAGATTTTGGTGCCTTAGTCCACTTTCTAAAAAAAAAAGTGGTATTTTACTTCTCCAGCTTAAGAAATGCAAACAGTTGTGCCAGAGTTTCATTCTAAGTACAGAGAGGAGTGAGACCCCTGTGCCAAGCAAGAGCCGGCAGCCTAAGTAGTTCCTTTGCATGATGGCTGGCACCTTGGGCAGGACTCAGCATCTGCTAAGAATTAACTGCACTCCACCACATCTCTTGCAATGGGAAGTCCAGGTGGTACCAGTGTATCCCCTTGGAGATTTTTCTCCTGTTCTGGAAGTTTTAGTTCCATTGTCCTAGGACACTCGGCTCTTGGGCATTATCAGTGAAGACAGGTGTGGGGACCATGTTGCAAACATGGATTCCCAATTTCTGTGTTGCTTTGCTCCTTGCCAACCTGTATCTTAAAGATTGAAGATCTTTTTCTTCCTTCAATCTCTACTTCTTAAGTTATACTGCAGTACTGGCAATAAAATGAAAATGTTCGCTTCTAGACTTTTACAAGGGTTTTTTTCCCCTTATAATTAAAAACATAGGCCTTAATAGTCACAGCTTAATTATTAGCTCTCATCTCGTTAATATATTTTATGCTCAGGAGTGGGTCTGGGGAGGTAGAGTTATTTCAAAAGAGTTCAGACGTTGTCATACTTGCTCTTTGATCTTATTCAGAAACATTAGAGCCAACAGTGAAAGCATAAATATTAGAGCCAGACTGCAGGGGTGCGTAGGCATCTAGGCTTTGCTCTGCTGTGTAACCTGAGGCAAACGATACAACCTTTCTGATGCTGTTTCCTCCCTGCAAAATGGGAGCAATGATCTGTCCTAGAGGCACTGTGAGGGTTCGCTGAGGAACTGCTTACAATAGAGTTGGACACACACTAAGCAGTATGTGTGCCAATTACAAGGAACTACTGATCACTGGATTTCCTACTGCTCTTCCTCTAATCTCTATTACTGCCCTTCAGGTGTGATGACCTCCTTTCTGTTACTTAGAAAAGTGAAGCCACTCCTGTGTGTCCCCTTTATACTTGGTGTGTTGTTGTTGGGTTTTTTTTTTTTTTTTTTTTTTTTTTTTTTTTTTTTTTTTTTTTTTTTTTTTTTTTTTTTTTTTTTTTTTTTTCTTCTTACCTGTGTCTTTCTCAGACATCACCATTGGTGTCCCTTGGGCTTTTATCCCCATCTTCTCATCCTCCTGTTTTAAGATCATCCTGTGCTGTTCTCCTCTCTGTTTACACACACACACACACACACACACACACACTCCTGAGCCCTCAGGAGACCATAGTTCTTCAGCGCATGGTTTCTCCATTCCCTCCCCTTCCTTCTGAGGCTGCTACACTAAGACCTTAGTCACATTTCATGGGTGACTCAGCATCAAAGATTTGGCACTAAGGAGCCTTAAGCTTGGAGAATCTGTTAGAAAACTGGCCCTCACACCTGTGTGGCAACCTTAACTTTGCTCTTTCTTGCTGTAAATCTAGCATTTTGGCCAGCTGTGGTGGTAAATGCCTATAATCCCTGCACTTGGGAGGCAGAAGTGGGAGGAACACTGTTAGATTCAAGGCCGGCCAGAACTACATGGTAAGACCTTGTCTCAAAACAAAACAAGCATTCTGAAATTCCTGTAGAGGGGAGCCCCCAGTTTTCCCCAGAGGAGAGTCATTTCTCTTCAAGCATGTGTGTTTACAGCCTCGCTGCACAGAGAAGTGCGGCAATTTGTTTATTTGGCCTCCATGAATATGCCAGTGCAAGTGTGTCCCACACAACCCAGAGATTCCCCAGCCCTGAGGTTCCTGCGGCTCTTCCCCTTCCCCCCAACCAGCTAGCACAGTGCTATATGCCCTGGGGGTGGAGCTGGTACAGGATGTGGTGCCAGGATTGAATCACAGTCCCTGTAGTTGTCTATGCTTTCCTAAGCAGGCGATTTAGACCACTGAGCTATCTGGCCGGCCCCACAGTGATGTATTAAATAATTATTTAATACAGTATTGACAATTCACCAGTGTGTTGACACCAAAATGACCTCTGAAATTGAACATATGGCCAAGCAGTAGCTATTTAACATAAAGCTGGATGTGTACCTTACAAGGATAGATGGCCATCCTAACTGACAGCTGCCACTTTGCAAAGTACACTGACAACAATAGCGCCTGGCGTGGTGGCTCACGCCTGTAATCCCAGCACTCGGGAGGCTGAGGCAGGAGGATTGATGCGAGTTCGAGACCAGCCTGGGCTACAAAAGTGAGCTCAGGACCAGCCTGAACTGCATAGCGAGACCCTGTCTCAAAAAAAAAAAAAAAGACAAAGTACACTAACAACAGCATTCATGAGGGACTGAAGAATATGAGGTACGAGGGAAAACCTACTCTGACTGACTGATTGGCCACAGTACTGGGGATTGAATGCAGAGCTCCACATGGCGCTACATCTCTGCCTCATCTTTTTTTTTTTTTTTTTTTTTTTTTTTTTTTTGAGACAGGGTCTTGATTTAACATGAAGGTGTTGAGGCTGAGCTTGAACTTGTGATCCCCCTGCTCAGCCTCCCAAAATGCTAGGATTGGTGGCATGTGCCACCATGTCCAGTGGGAAACGCCACTTTTAGACACACTTGCTGCCGTTGGCCCTCACTTAAATTCACAAGGAAGTTGCTCCTTATCTACATGGAAATATAATCCTATCCCTACTCCACTGACAGTACTTCCTCATAATGTCATCGAATATGCAGTGCCACTAGGGGAGAATAATTACTCTTTCCTACCTAGGTTTTTGACCCTTCTCTTAATGGTCTATTAAATCTAGTAGCCATTTTAAGGTTTGATACTCAAGGAGATTTTATTTGTTTAACTTAAAAGTGGATCAGCTCTGCCATTTTGAAAATGTAAGATGAACGCAAGGAGGTCCTGTAACTCCTTTGCCCCTCTCTTCGTGGAGACAGAGCAGTACTTCTATGTTACCACCTCAAGAGACTTCTGTTGCTCCACTGAGCTCTGTGTAGGATCAGGAAGGTCAGCTCTCTCGAGATAATTTTGAGACCTGTGCTTTGTAGAAACATCTAGAGGCAGAAGGGAGGCTGGGCAGCCACTGGGGGGAGGGAGGCGCTTTGAGTGTGTCCCATGGACTCCTTCAGGGTTTCCTGAGCTACCCTCTGATGTTTGGGAATTAAGGAAGGTCCATTGGCATGGTCGGACCGGCCTTTTAAGTTTCCCTCCTTTGGAGTTACTCTCATTAAATGCTGGTCTTTGCCATGTCAAGTAAGATCTCATGTAAGAAAGATTGGGCTGATGCACAGGCAGCTGTACGAGGACTTCAATGATATCCTTTCATTCTTCAGTGAAACAGTGGAAAGTGGGCCCCAGTGGATCTGAGAATGCTTCATCACTGTCCCACTGATGCTTTAAAATAAAAACAGCGTACTGACAAGTGGCAGTATGGTTTGAGAAAAACAAGGTCACATATAAAAGTAGGGGCTATCATGATACAGGCTGGAGTCTACAGGTGGCAGGCAGAGACGGCTGAAAGGCAAAACCTTTTTGTCTATGAAAACTCTGGTTGCCATTGAGAAAAAGAGAAAGAGCTGTATGTGGCCTTGTGACTCAGAAGGGTGGAGCTCTTTGAGGCAGGGGCCGCATGCATTTGCTCGATTTGTGCAATGCTGCTCATGCCCTGGAGAATTTCTGTTGGGCAGCCAAGAGGGACTTGGGTAAACAGAGAGAGAGAGAGAGAGCTCCTCTCTGGAAGGGTTCACTGAATGTGCTTCAGGAAGGCTTCCGGGTGAGCCTTGCTGTAAGTCAGGAACCCTGCCCCAGTGAGATAAAGCAGTGGCAGCAGGAGCAGGAATTAGAGGGAAAGGTTGTTCGAAGCAATAACACTGGAATGGTTATCATCTCAGGAGAATCTGTGGATGAGATTCTAAGATAATACCTTAGCCAAAGATCTTCTAGGACCCTGTGTTTTCCTAACCCAAGTGCCAGGTAGAGCAAATCTTGGAGGCATTAGAGACCAACACTGCCTCCCTAGAAGGCTCCGTGTGATGCCTCCTAAAGTGAAGCCGCAGCTCTGCCTGCTGCGTCCTTGCAGCCCCTGGGAGCCTGCTGGCTGGCTGCAGCACAGAGTTGCAGCCCTGAGTATATCTTTCCATCTACTCAGAGACTCCTAGCCCCCTGGGGAACAGCACCTCAGTTCTCCTGATCTCTTCCCCCTAAACCCACTGTGGCCTGGGTTTTCCTATTGCTGTGATAACCCATATCTCACCAGTGCCACAGCAGTAGTGTTCTTCCTCAAACTTCCAACAAGTCATGTTTGCCAAGTAATAAATATTGCTGATGAGTTTTATAAGTTACAAATAGAAAAGCCACTGTTCTTTTCAAACTAACTAGATTTTTGTAGTGTTCTCAAAAACATGCATATCTACAAAAGCCTGCCAGCAGCATCATATGTATTTAATGGAGGAAAACGAAAGCTTCCTGCTTCTTCCCTAAGATGCAGACCAAGGCAAGTAGTGCCTGCTCTTGCTGCTGTTATTCCATTGGCTCTAACAGGGTAATTGATAAATTAGAATAAGAAGAAAAGGCATCCACATGAAAAAGAAAGTGGTAAAAAAATCTCTCTTTGCTCACGATCCACACCTAGGTGTAAAGAGCCCCAAAGGTCCTGGGTCCAGCCTGTTCCAGGCTGTTGTGCCACAGTGCTGTTCCTGCCCTCTCACTCCTATATTTGTGCAGCTACTGTAAGAAATACAGGTAGGAGACTGGCTCTCTGGCTTTAGCAGCCGGCCCTGTGGCAACACATGCTCTTTTCACTCATCAGTGTTCACGTGCTCGCTCAGTACTTCACTGCTAGAAGACCAAGGGGCAAACACTCAAAGCAGAGCCTCTGCTGGGCCCAGCGCCTAGTGGAAGACAAAGCCATGGCAAAGTTACCACCCTCAGGACCTTATCTGGTTGGCCCCATGAAAGAGTTGCTGGTGACTCAGCCCTTGTATGTAATCTGCAGAGCATGAGGTGCAGTGTAAATAAGTTCTGGTGCCAGAAGGAGGTCTTTGTGCCCTATCACCAGAGCCTCCCAAGGATACTATCGCCAGCTCTGCACTAGCACTACCCTGGGTGTGGTTGGGTGTGGTGCTGTGTCGCTCTCCACCGTGAGGATTTAGCAAATGGTAAATTATTTTTTAACCTTGGCTACATTAGGCTGAAGCTTTTCTTTACAGGGCCTTAACTATCTTTTTTAATTCCCCTTTGGGAAGAGTTTTACTCTATGTTCTAAATGTCTCTAAGTAATTCAGAATTATTTTTTTCTTTTTCTTCCTGTCTGAAGGATAGGAATCAGAGCCTTCACACTGAGATACATTTCCATCCCTAATCCCTTTTCTTTTCTTTTTCAAATTTTTTTTTAAACTGGGTTTTGCTTCTGTTTTATTCAGATCAATTTCTTTTATATTCTATTTTTTAAATTTTATTTTATTTTTTGTTTAAATTTAACAATGGTTATATTACATATTTTCATCATCATCTTTTTCTAAATTTTGAGACAAAAATCACCCTCTTTTCTTTTTTTTATTTTATTTATTTATTTTTTTGGTGGGACCGGGGTTCAAACTCACAACCTTGCACTTGCCAGGCAGGCACTTGTGCCACGGAGCTATCTCCCCAGCCCCGACACCCTCTTTTCTTAATTTTGAGACAGGATCATGCTGAGTCTTTTTTTTTTTGCGGGACTGGGCTTCAAACTTACAACCTTGCACTTGCCAGGTAGGCACTTGTGCCCCTGAGCTACCTCCCCAGCCCCCATGCTGAGTCTCCTAAATTGCTCAAGGTGGTAGGCTCGGAATTTTTGATCTTCCTGTTCCCAAGTTACTGGGATTTCAGGGCTAGACCACCACACTCACTTCGATCAGCTTCAGTAAATACACTTTAAGGAGAAAAAGCAACATGAATCAGCCACATCCATATTTCGTCCTAGGAGCGGCAGCAGATGATCAGTGTTTCCTCGCCTGTGTGGGGTGGGGGAGCCATTTCTGAAAGTCACCTGGAGTTGCTGGTCCGTCCTTTGCATTTCTGTGCAGTGTGACTGTGCGCCTATGCCTGACATGGAAGTCACTGGGCCACACAGCCCCCTCTGCATGGGCATTTAGTGGCTGTGCATGTGCAGGTTGTGCTGGAAGAGGCGAACGCCTCGTGTGGCAAGAGACCTTAAGGGGGCGGGGCAGAACTGCTCCGCTGGTGGAAGGCAGCTTTGCAGCTCTGCCCTTGCTGTGCGGATGCTTCCCTGGCTCCTACAGGGCAGTGGGCAGAGACTTTTACATTTTTGCTTTGTTTTTGCAGTGCCAGGGATTAAACTCAGGATCTTGCTCTTGCCAGGCAAACCTTTATTCTACTGAGCTATCTCCCCAGCCCCTAAATGAATAGGTTTGGTTTTTTTTTGGTTTGTTTGTTTGTTTTTTGTTTTTTGTTTCTAGTACTGGTAGTCAAACTCAGGACCTTGCACTTACAAGGCAGCTGCTTATGCCACTGAGCTATCTCCCAGGCTTACCTTTTAGAAAGGACCTGCAGGCTGGGCATGGTGGTACAGGCCTGTAATCCCAGCACTTAGGAGGCTGAGGCAGGAGGATCAGTGTGAGTTTGAGACCAGCCTGGGCTACAAAGTGAGTTCAGGGCCAGCCTAAACTACATAGCGAGACCCTGTCTCAAAAAGAAGAAAAAAAAGGACCTGCATACCAGCCCCAAATTCCTCAAGAGAAAGATGCTCTGACAGCAATACCTCAGTTCAAAGAGTACCTAAAGGCTAAGTGATATTCCTGAGAACTAGGACAAAGTATGAAGCTGGGATTTAAAAAAAAAAAAAAACTAAACATTTTTAAATTTAAGGCAGGGAGCTCTTTGTTGATGGCAGCTTTGCACATAATGAGCAGTTGGTTTAAGATCTCTTGACTTACTGTAATAGTTTTGTTGTGTCCTGCTGCACTCTGGACCTTCCTCCATCCCTTCCTCTGCCACCAGGCTAGGTTAGCTCTCAGTTGTTCAAGCAACTGTGAAAGGTACAGGCATCAAATAAATCTGTGTTTGAACTCCAACTTGATATGTTGTCCTAGGCCTCAGGAACATCCCTTAGCCTTTACGTACTCTTTGAAAAACTGGGGAAACCAGGTGTGGTGGCGCATGCCTGTAATCCTAGCACTTGGGAGACTCAGGCAGAAGGATTGGTGTGAGTTTGAGACCAGCCTGGGCTACAGAAGTGAGCTCAAGGCCAGCCTGAACTGCACAGTGAGACGCTGTCTCAAAAAGACAAAAAAAAAAAAAAGATAAAAACTGGATATTGCCGGGCGTGGTGGCGCACGCCTGTAATCCCAGCACTCGGGAGGCTGAGGCAGGAGGATCGGTGCGAGTTCGAGACCAGCCTGGGCTACAAAAGTGAGCTCAAGGCCAGCCTCAACTGCATAGCAAGACCCTGTCTCAAAAAGACAAAAAAAAAAAAAACTGGGATAGTGCTGTCTTGCTTTCTCTGCAAGAATGACTAGAATGGTTCTAGGACAGGGTAACCCCCTAGGCTTCCAGAGGAAACAAACATTTGCCAAGAATTTTTTTCCTCCAGTACTGGGTACTAAACCCAGTCCTTACACTGACCTACATCTCCAATCATTTTCCTTTAATTTTTATTTACCTTGAGACGGGATCTCAATAAGACAGTCAGTTGCCCAGGCCAAGCCAGAACTTGTGATCCTCCTGCCTCAGTGCTGGGCTTATCACATGTGTCACCAGTCATGGCAGAAATGAACATTTTTAAATTTAAGGCAGGGAGCTCTTTGCCAATGGCAGCCTTGCAGGTAATGAGTAGTTGGCTTAAGACCTCTTGACTTACTGTAACAGTTTTGTTGTGTCCTGCCGCACTCTGGACCTTCCCCCATCCCATCCTCTGTGGGTTCTCAGGGTTGCTGGGGTCACCCTGACTGTCCCTGAGGTGGTAAGGATCTCCTCCTCAATCATTCTCCCTGGTGCCGTTTCTTTCCTGCAATTTTTAAACTCCAAGCAGCAGGGGAAAAAGCTGAAGTGAGTTTTTTCTGCAAAGATTTTATTATGAAAGTTTTCAGGTGTAGATTTCAAAGAATGTTGAAAGAATACACAGCTACCACCTAGATTTACAGATGTCATTTTGGTCTGTTGCCTTATATTGTCATGTTTTTCTTTTGTTTTGTATTTTTTCAAAAAATACATTGCAAATAAGCTGCAGACAGTAGAACACATGGGGCCGGGCTGGAGCGATGATCTGAGGAGCAGCCCACGCTCCCTGGAATCGTGTGGACCTGTGCAGACCCATGCAGCATGGCACACTGGTTCGGGAGCCACCATGTGTTTTCAGAGCACTTGAGCAGAACCTTTCTGCCCTACTCATGTGAGATTTATGCCCCAGGAGCAGAATCAAAGAGACACCTCCTCCCAGTGTCCCCTGCCAAAAGGCAAAGAGTATTTTTCTCTCCTATCTCTCTCTCTCCTTCAGCATTTTATCATTTAAATTTTTCTTTTTCTTTTTTTGCCTGACCAGGGTTTGAACTCATGACCTTGCACTTGACAGGCAGGCACTTGTGCCTCAGACCTATCTCTCTAGCCCCTAAAGTTTTCTTTAAGGTGGAACTATCTCCCCACCCCCTACTTACTAGAATTATATTTCTACTAACCTCTTTGAGACACCCCTTTCTTACCTGTATGCTGTGTTAGGCGGGAATGAAGTGTCATGCCCCTTCAGGCTTTGTGCCTCAGGACACTGCGAGGGACAGTATTCCAACATGACATGCATTTTCCACAGCTCCAATATGGCCGTCCTCTCAAAGGAATACGGGTTCGTGCTTCTCACGGGTGCTGCCAGCTTTGTCATGGTGCTGCATCTCGCCATCAACGTTAACAAGGCCCGCAAGAAGTACAAGGTGGAGGTGAGTGGGAACATGAGCCTGTGCTGTGTAGGCAGATCCAAGAATTTGTTTTCAGGGAGAGGGGAGTTGTGTCTGTAGTTGCTGGCTGTGCCTGTTAGAAATTCAGCTCCTCTGTGGCCCTAAGGTGCACTGAGAAATATAGTGACCTGTTGAGCAGTGGTCTCCATCTTGTTTCTCTCTTGACTCTTAGGGGAGCTGGGATTAAGACAGTATACTTTGGGGCTAGAGTGGTTTGCTGGAAAGAGAGCTATTCTCTAAAAGAGGATTAGGGGTAACTTTGTCACCTGGTGTGCCACTTTTAAGGATGGTGTCTTCCTTCAGGTTAGTTTTCCTGTTTCCCAAGTGAAAAAGAGATATTAAGCTCAGCCAGGGCTTAGGTAGCAGACACAGGCGGGAGGGCTATTCAATACTTCCATTTGTTCTAGCCGACCTACCAGGGATAATTTCTGGACCTCTCCCTGGTGAGCAATTAAATGTCTATTTCTGCTTAGCAACTTGTAATGAGACTCCCTCACTGGAGCCAAAGTCTCCTTGTCTACTTTTGTCTCTTGTCCTCCTAATGGAGGCTTCCATTAAAATTCAAACACACTCAATGATCTCTTCCCCCACAGAGGGGAATCTTAAAAGGGTGTAGCCTTTGGGGACTCTAGCAAAGGTGCTATGGGCCTCATGGTCTGAGACGCACATGAACTCCCCTGCCGTGAGGCATCACATCAATGAACAGCCCGCCTTGACTGGCCACAGATAGATATTCTGATTTCTAGGTACTCAATAGAAACATCAGACCTTGCTTCTGCAAATTGAGACCTCTGCAACTGAATATTTAAGCAGAATCAAATGATATTTGCTAAGGGTACAATAGAAGACGGCTAGGAGTATATTATTTTCAAAGTGAATCTGAACTCTTCCCACTGAAAGCTACTCTTATGTGTTTTATTGAAACAGTACCCTGTCATGTACAGTACAGACCCTGAGAATGGGCACCTTTTCAACTGCATTCAGCGAGCCCACCAGAACACGTGAGTGTCAGCCCTGCAGGTACCAGAGACATCTGCAGAGCACACATTTCCTGCCCCACACCTCAGCTGGTGCTCTGCATTGGCTGAATGGTGCATGAGACCCATCATGAAGGCCAGAGGCAAGGCGCATACCTGCAATTCCAGCCCTCCGGAGGCTGAGGCAGGAGCCCCACACCAAATCAAGGTCCCCGCGGGCTTCATAGTGAAAGGCTGGCCTGAACTGTATGGCGAGACCATTTCAAGGGGGAAAAATTATTTGTGTGAACAGAATGAATAGGAAGCAAATTTATGGTGCTTGTACGAAGTGAGATTTCTGGATAATCTTCTCAGAAATGTCACTAATGTTTCATTAAAGCATTTGCACCAGCTCTCACTTAAACTGATGATGAACCTCAATACCCTAGAGAGAAAACAGCTTCTGTGTGGAAGCCCACTGTGGCCACCATGTCCCCCCATGGGACCCTCAGGCGTGAGGCCCTCTCCCTGCACGTGTTCTGAGACCACCTGTACTCTGAGGTGGAGCGCAGGCCCCTGGGGATCAGCAGCCGGAGCTTCTCCCTCTGGGCAGCATTCACTTTTACTCCTAGATTCCTGCCCTGCATCATTAACAGGGGGGCACTTTTTAAAAAGTTCCTCTGTGTTCCAGGTTGGAAGTGTACCCTCCCTTCCTGTTTTTCCTAGCTACTGGAGGAGTGTACCACCCGGTAAGTTCTCCAGGGGCTGTTCCTCTGTTTGGGCTGAGTTTGCTGAGCTATACTGTCAGGGATGGGAAAGAACACCACATGGGTATCTTCATTGTGAAGGCACTGTGTATTCAGAGGATTTCATTTAATTATTTCTTACAAAGTCCATTCAAGGTAGGTAACATTTTGCCCATTTTTTTACAGAGCAGGGAAAGCCTCTTAGATACTATTTAACTTTCTGAAGCCAAACAGGACTAGAAGAATCGAACTTTGAACTCGGGCCTAGTTGATTCTAAAAATGTTCCAAGGCCATGAGCATTTTCATTCATTCGAGCAGCAGATGTTTACAGTGAGGGAAACAGGCAAAGGAGATGCTGGCTACATGGAGCTGCCCTTCCATTGGGGCCACAGCAGATGGCCCCCATTCCACACAGACAGACAGCAGCATGAGTGAATGATGTGTCCGGTGAGACTCAGGCCAGTATCCAGAAGCAGACAGGGCGAGAAGGTAGAAGGGAGTGTGTGCACTGCTTTGAATACCATGCTTAGGAGGAAGGGCCTGCTGGGAAGGTTACAAGTGAGCAAAGCCCTGAGGTGAGGGAACTGCGGTCTGTGGCATCCTGGGGGGAAGACCCTGCTGGTTGGTGCTGAGCAGCTGGGAGACACCAGGAGCACAGAGAGGGCAAAAAGCAGGAAAGCAGGGAAGGGCAGGGCTCGGTTCAGCACTCCCGCAACAGCCCTTGCAAGCTGCAAATCGGGCCTGTACTCCAGCTTATAGGAACCCAGTTAGTTGTCATTCAAGGTTTGCCTTGGACAGAAAGTGGTGTCCTTCCCCCAGGCCTGACTGTCCCCTGAGCTGAATTCTACCCAGAGCGCTCCCTGCACCTTCCTGGTTCTGAGACCAGCATGTTGTCTTGGGGCTGGACCTGAACAGCATTGTACTTTTGGTAGCTGGATGCTGGAATGGTGCATCAAGTTCTTGATGTTGACCTATTTCTTTTTTTTCTTTTTCTTTTTTTTAAATGGGTGTCCACTGCTTTTGTATCCATTGGCTGGTGTTTCTTTTGGGGCCCTCTCTGGCTCTGGCCCCACTCCCTGAGGTGACCGGACTACCTGGTCTGATGTGCCCTGTGTGTCTCTACTGACATCGCCTGAGCAGCCCCTCTCCTCCGGCCGCTGTCCCCCTTCCCCAGAGCCCACTCCCTCTGCTTGGTTCTTACAAATACAGCTGAGAACTGCCCTAACAGTCTTAGACTGATGGCGATTACACAGCATTTTGCATGGTAGCACAGGCCTGTGTTCCCAGCAGTCCGGGAGGCTGAAGCAGGAAGATTGTAGCCTTAAGCCAAGCCTGGGCAGTTGAGCAACTTAGTAAGATCCTGTCTCTAAGTTTTAAAAAGAAAAAATAAGGACAAGGGATGCGGATCAGTGCAGGGGCCTTGAATTCAGTTAAGCGCACACATACGTGTACACTCACCTAGCAGAGAAGACACGTTTATAAATAGTGACTTGGGAGAGAGTATGGTTCATTTTCAGTTCATCTTCCTCTTGATATTTAGCTCTTCCCACAATCAATGCCAACAACAAGCCCCTGCCATAATGATCTCCGCCCACTACTCACAATGCCTGTACATCTCTGTTTTTCTCTCCTTCTGGCCAAGTGGAGCCCCCCTGTGCGTGACACCCGAAGAAGGATTTTTCATCTCAGGTGTTTTTTTGTTTTGTTTTGTTTTGTTTTTATGGCCGGCTCAGCCAGCTGGGGGTGGGGCTGGCACATGGTGCCAGGGATTGACCACGGTCCCTGCGGTTGCCTAAGCTTGCCTAAGCAGGCGCTTTAGACCACTGAGCCATCTCGCCAGCCCCTCATCTCAGTTTTTTATTCTTTTCTCAAGGTGTGGGAAATGGGAGGGGACACCCTCTACTATCACGACATGTTCAGGCACTCACAGCCTGACACTCTCCCCACCTTTCCTAGTGGACCTGTGGGCAGGGCACCACCTGCTTACAGCCCCTCCCTGTGGGCAGCTTCCCTGGACAGCAGGCAGCCCACACTAGGTGGAGTTTGGGGTCAGCTTTGTGCTCAAGGTCCCATTTCGGTTGGGTTGCTTTGCCTCTAGTCCTGACATTTGGTCAGTGACCTCTTCTCACTCACACTGAGCACCCAGGGCTGCCTGTACCCCTCCTAAGCACTGGGATAGTTTCCCCAATTTCCTTGAGACAAGATGGGAGAATCCTTCCAGCTGTCCTGCCTAGGCCAGTATTGAGCTCTTCTAAGACAAAATACCCACACTCAAAGTTAAAGGAGGAAAGGTTTATTTAGCCCACAGTCTGTAGACATATCAGTCTAGTAGCGGCTGGCTCCAAGACAGGGTAGCATGGCACGGGGCATTTTGGAGGAGAAACAGTTTATGGCAGAGGACAGCAAAAGCAAGTGACTGCCTCAGCCCTCCGTCAGTCCCTTATATATTTATCCACCCAGGGTGGGTACCCTTCATCCTACCCAGAACTATCCAGCCCTATCATGACTGACATAGTAATCACACACCCCTGAGCCTGGCATCACACAATCTAGACCCAACCACCCTAAGAAGCCCCACCTATGACCCCGTGAGGCTTTGGGGGACATCTAGGCACCAACCATAACAAGTCATAGAAGAGTCAGAGGTGCTTGTTTTTCCTGACTGAAACTACTCAATTCTCCCTGACTTTGGTGGAAAGTATTTTGGCAAATCCATGAAATTACTAACTTTTTTTTTTTTTTTTGAAATTACTAACTTTTTTAGTAACACATTGTACTAACCCTAGATGTTAATAAAGATTGCATTTCTTTAATGTAGACATTAACATATCCCTTTTATCTTAGCGCATAGCTTCTGGCTTGGGCCTGGCCTGGATTGTTGGACGAGTTCTTTATGCATATGGCTACTACACAGGCGGTAAGCACATGTTGACATCTGGTTGGGGAAATTAACTTAGAACTCTGTGCTGCTAGTTTTCTTCTTAGCATAGCTTAAGAAAAGGAGAAACAGCCTGGCATGGCACTCGCCTATAATCACAGTGCTTGAGAGGCTAAGGCAGGAGGATCGCCTTGAATTCAGGGCCAGCCTGCACTAGATAGCAACCTTGTCTCCACAAAAGCAGGAGAGGCATGGCCAAGTGTGGTGGATCATAGCACCAAATGTAAGCACATAAGAGGCTTAGCCTCATGAGGATTCATAGTGAGTTCTGTGCCAGCCTAGATATATAACAAGACCCTGTCTCAAAAAACCAAAGAAGATGGAGGGAGGGAGGGAGGGAGGGAGGGAGGAGGAGGAGGAAAAAAAGTAGGGAAGGAAAGGAGAAATAGCTTGGTAATTAAGGTAAAAAGTTTGTTATTTTAAAAGAAGTTTGTTATCATTCTTTTACCAACTTTTGAATTATAACCAAACATTTTTTATGTGGGACATGGTGACACATAACTGTAATCCCAGCACTTGGGAGGCTGAGGCAGAAGGATCACCATAAGTTCAAGATTAGCCTAAACTACATAGCAAAACCCTGTCATAAGCAACTAAAGGGGCCGGCAAGATGGCTCAGCAGTCTAAAGTGCCTGCTTAGGAAAGCTTAGGCAGCTGCATTCAATCCCTGGCACCACATGCTGTGCCAGCCCTGCCCTCAGGGCAGGCTGAGCCAGCCGTCAAAAAAAAAAGAAACCACAAAGCAGAACAAAATCTTATTTTTAATTGAGTATTTTCCTTCTGCCAATTGCTGTTCTGTAAACTCTGCACATGCTGTTTACCCTTGCAGTAATTTATGCAGAGATGACAGTAGCCCACTTATAGATGAAGTAACCAAGGCTTACAAGGTGAAGGCCAAGGGCCATGCTGCTGCTCAGTGTGACCCATGGCATGAAAACCAGGCAGTCGGACTGCAGCGCCCAGTGATGACTTTGTGGTACACTTGAGAGAGAACGGAAGCCACATTTGTTGTTGAGACATTTTTGGTATTTCTTTGAAAAAGAAGGAAATAACTTCTATAAAGCACAGTGGCTTTAACCACTTACCAGTCCAATTTTTTAGATACAGGAGGACCAAAAGAAATTACTGTGACAGGTTATTCTGTATGCAGCTTTTAAAAATTTTTCCCAAGGCCTTCACACAGAGCTACATCCCCACCGCTTTCTCACTGCATCATTAGAGGCACAGCCCCTGCCTCAGCCTCTCACACACTAAGTAAAGGTGTGTGCCACTGCACCCAGCTGCACTGACATGCCAGCAACCATAGGTAGACAGAGCTGCTTGCCCTCCCAAGGCCCAGCTGTCAGATGTAGCCCCACAAACGGTTGACGAGCTTGTGGGTGTTCTGGTGATTTGCCTGCCTTCTTTTTCAGACCCCAGCAAGCGGTATCGAGGAGCTGTGGGATCTCTCGCCCTCTTCGCCTTGATGGGCACAACAGTGTGCTCTGCTTTCCAGCACCTTGGCTGGGTTAAATCTGGCCTGGGCCATGGGCACAAGAGCTGCCACTGAAGAACTACAGAGGTTTAAAAACTCTCATTCATCTTGAATGACTTACCTTTATTTCCAGTTAACATTTTTTTTTAAAGTATAATAAAAACTTATCTGGCATCAGCCTCGTACCTAAGACTGCTGACTCTTGTCACTCATTTCTTGTTGAGGTTCTTTCTAAAATAGCTCCTTCTAGACGAGAGGAGCCACAGCCTGGGAGTATCCCGCTCCTTCTGGCAGCGGCCTCAAACACAGAAGGTGAAGCTGAGAAGAGTCCCGCTGTGGTGGAGTGTTCCCAGTCATGCTCAGCAGTAGAAAATGAGGGACGATCTTGTGGCTGTGATTAGCCATCCTTTCACCACTTGGTACTGATAATTAGGATAAGTGTAAGGGTTGTTTAAAAATTAACACAATAGGTTAAATCTAGCATAAAACTTAACAGAAGTGATTGTGTATTTCTACATTTGGATTCAAAGATTTGATAGCAAATGGAAAAGGAGACACTCATCAAATGGGGGAAGATAGTTTATCTGGAGAATGATACAAATGGGCAAAATAAGATACCTGTCCCCAAATTGAAAGTGCCTATAACTACATTCGTGGAAATACAGTGTCTACATCTATGCTGTCCAAGAGCATGGCTAGGTCTGGCAGTTATCTCACTGCTGAGAGAAAATACCCAATACCCAGAGTGGGACCAGGGAGATAGCTCCGTGGCACAAGTGCCTGCCTGGCAAGTGCAAGGTCGTGAGTTTGAACCCTGGTCCCACCAAAAAAAAGAGAATAACCCAATACCCAGAGTTAAAGGAGGAAAGATTTATTTGGCTCAGTTTGTAGAGGTTTCAGTCCCTAATCAGCTGATTCCAAGGTGAGGTGGCTTGGCAGAGGGGCATCAAGAAGGAGAAAATCCACAGTAGGCAGCAAAGTAAGCAAGCAAGGGGCCTCAGCAGTATCTTATATCCCTTTTATAATCTCTAGGCTGGGGGCCGGGGAGATAGCTCCATGGCACAAGTGCCTGCTTGGCAAGTGTAAGGTTGTGAGTTCAAACCCTGGTCCCACAAAAAAAAAAAAAAAATTTCTAGGCTGCTGGGGATTAAGACGGGGCCAAACCAGTCAGTGGACTGACTGACCACATACCCTTAATCCTAGCACCCTTAATTTTAACACTGCACTGTCACAGACTCCAGATCCCAGCATCTCTGACAAAGCCACCCTACCCCACAGGAGGCTTTGGGGACATGTGGACATAAATGACATACTAGCCACATTTGGCTTTCTAGAATAAAATGTGATCCAGAAAGTACCCCAAAACACTAGGTCTTCATCTGCACTAGCTGTATTGCAGAAATTTAGTAGCCAGTTTAAGTTAGAAATAGGTTTGAACTGATGCTTGCTGACTAAAGTCCAGGCAGCATGGCCCATCGGGATACACTACTGCTCACGTTCGCAGATGCATTTAAGGACAGAGAGCCATGGCCAGTGTCTTTGCCAGCCAAAAGAACTGGGAATAACTTGCAGAAAGGTTTAATTTGGTTTGTAGCTGTAGGTTATGGTATGCTGGCTCCACAGCACAACAGCATGGTAGAAGGGCGAGGCCCTAGAAAGCTGCTCACCTCTTGGCAACCAGGAAGCAGGTGTGGGGAGGGGACTGTGCACCAAACGAAGTCTACAAGGTCACATCCCACAATCGACACACTTCAACTGGGGCCCACCTCCAGTTTGTGTCACCTACTAATGCCATCAAATTATGATCAATCCATTGATAAAGTTAACACCCTCACCCTACGTTTGTTATCCAAAAGCCCACCAGCATGGGGCCTGGCGGGATGGCTCAGTGGTCTAAAGCACCTGCTTTGGAAAGCTTAGGCAGCTTCAGGGACCGTGGTTCGATCCCCAGCACCACATGCTGCGCCAGCCCTGCCCTCGGGGCGGGCTGAGCCGGCCATAAAAATGAGTGAATAAACAAAGGTTCTGAAACAAGAAAAAAATAAATAAATAAATAAAATTTAAAAAAAAAAAAAAAAGCCCACCAGCAGTCAGACAGTGAGTCTTTTGCGGGACACTTAGGATCCCAAGCTTCATAGCCACTGAAGTTGATAGACCTTGGCCAGATGGCCACATGCACCCCTCAGGCCATTCACAGTTAGGGCTAGATCAGCATATGCTCAGATGTAGCTCATGAGACATGTTCACCAGCATAGAGAAAAGCCAGAAGATGAGGACTGATTCGCACAATGCTTTGATTTGCCTGCCTATCTACATTCAATATCCTACACCCAATGAACCCATTCTGTATCTTAACTATGTCCACCTGCAGGAGGCCATGTGCCCATGGCTAGTCTATTCACCTCCTAAACCTCAGGTTGCCCAGCTCTGAGTATGGTAATACTTCTTGTGTACCGTGCTTGGGGATTCAACAATAACACTGGTCTAGTGCCTAGGAGGGCTATGTGGCCAGAGGCTGGCTGGGGCTCAGAAGCCACCTGCTGGTGGGCCTCGGCAACCAATCAGGTTAGCCTGTGTGTTCTAGGGAAGCTGCCTGCTTCCCTGCTTCCCTTTTCATCCCTATGATGTGCTTCTAATATAATCAAAAGCCAAGGAATCACTCTGTTCCATTTCTCTTGAGCCACACTATGCAAAAGAGCTTTCTGATGTGGTGGAAATAGGCTGCATTGTCCAACACAGTAACCAGTACCCATGTGTGTGTTGAGTACCTGAAATGCAGAATAACTAACCAGCTCATTTAAATTTAAGTAATTACATGTGGTTAGTAGGCACCGTACCTAATATAAGAAATCCAACTACCTACAGCAGTTCTCAGCCTCAGCTGCCCATTAAACTCACCTAGGGATCTTGTAGACTCCAGATGTCCAGAACAATTAAATTAGCCCCCTGTATTTTTAAATATGGTCTCTGAGTAAGTCTGATGCTCAAAAGTGAGAACCACTGCTGTAGAAGCACTGCCTGGCAAACTACCATGCTGATAAATCAGCTGAGGTTCTTATTAAAATGGAGACTCATGGCCATAGATCTGAAGTGGGAACAGGACTGAGAAGCAGGTGCTGCTGGCTCCTGGGCCACCCTAAGCAGCACTTATCCAAGCACTGCCTTGTCACCATCCAGGAGCCCAGGGTTCCATCCCAGTGAGGGAAGATACAAGTAGCACTTAAAACAGTTCCAAACAGCAATAAATGCTTTGAAATGAAAGAGGCTGGGGCTGGGGAGATAGCTCTGTGGCACAAGTGCCTGCAAGGTTGAGTTCAAATGCCAGTCCCACAAAAAAAAAAAAAAAAAAAAAAAACAGGCTAATAATATAAGGTGTATGCTACAGCTACTTTTAAGGAGGTAGATTTTTAGTTTTGTGCTTTCAGGAGTCTGCAAGGGGAAGTTCTGGGTGTGCGGGGAGCATGCTCTAAGAAGACAGAGGTAATCTTGAGATCCCTGAGGCAAAAACAAGCCTGGCACAGGAGTGAGTGAACAGAGAGGGTGACATGAGATGAAAGCAGAGCACAAGGTACATGGTTATGGCAAGGACTCTAGATTGTATTCTAACTGCAATTAAAAACTATAGCAGAGGAGCTGGTAAGACAGCTCAGCAGTCTAAAGTGCCTGCTTAGGCAAGTGCACAGAGACCAGGCAAGCACAAAGGGACCCTGGCTGATCCCTGGCACCATGTGCTGTGTCAGCCCCACCCCCAGGGCAGGCTGAGCTGACCACAAAAAATAAATAAATAAAAACCATAGCAAGGGCTAACTGGTATGGCCAAAATGTGATTTTCTTTGAAAAGATGGGGCTACCTATTGATTTGATTTACAGTTCTTCACCCTATCATTTAGTTACTAGTTCTTTTACTGCCTTTGATATCTACCCCAGACACATCTCTTATTTGACCTTTTTAAAGTGTTAAGAGAAAACAATTTTATTTCAGAGGAAAGTCCAGCTCAGATGACAGAATTCCAGAGAAGCTGGGGTGCAGTCCTTGAAACTTTTTTTTTTTGTTGTCTTTTTGAGACAGGGTCTCACTATGCAGCTCTGGCTGGCCTTGAGCTCACTTTTGTAGCCCAGGCTGGTCTGGAACTCGCACGGATCCTCCTGCCTCAGCCTCCCAAGTGCTGGGATTACAGGCGTACGCCACCACACCCAGCCCCTTGAAATTGTTTAAAAAGAAAAAGGCAAAGCCTAGGGTGACCTGATGGGGTTTTGACAAACGGCCACGAGGGGCCATGTGCAGCTTTCATTCTGCCAAGTTCTTACCTGTTGCAGCACCAGGACCCCTGGTGCAAGAATGAAAGGGCCCCACAGAAGAAAGGAGGGGCCCTGTGGCTATCCTTTTCTACATGAACACCTGCCCAAATGAGGGACCACTTCCATACACAGCAGCTAAAAAGACAAATTACACAGAGATTCTTAAGTTATTGCAAAGGAATGACCTATACAGAAGACATTTTTTTCTTGCATTAATGAATTCCAGGTATAAAATTCTATCACTGCATTTAGTATAGGAATCTAAGAAATCTTAAAATGCAGATACTGTATGAGCGAGGCCAATTGATATGTGGCCTCATGAGGCTCCTAGGAAATTCTTGGAAAGGTAAGCACAGAAATGTTAATAGGAATAGCTTCTGGGGTTGGGGAGATGGCTCCATGGCACGAGCACCTGCCTGGCAAGTGCAAGGTCATGAATTCGAACCCCAGTCCCACAAATAAAAAAAAAAGGAACAGCTTCTAGGAGAGATGAGAAAGGAAAGGGAGATGATGAGAGAGAGAGAGGAGAGGGGAGGAGGGACAGCATGCACCTACAATTCCAGCACTCAGGAGACTGAGGAAGGAGGACTGCCACAAGTTCAAGGCAAGCCTCGGATACACAGATGAGTTTAGACAGCCTCAGATATGAAATCTTATCTCAGAAAAGCAAAAAAAGTAAATCAAAACCACAATAGAGGCGTAAAAAAAATAGCATTTACCAGGAAATTACCTGGATAACACAGCTTCCCAAACACAGGAAGATATGGTCTCTTGGTTAAGTCCATGTTTCCCTCAGTGTTTCATGGTTTCAGTATGACACTTCCCCCAAATATTCGTGTAGTCCTTAATGGAGCTGTGTTCAAAGGCAGGGCCTTTGGGGGTGATGGAAGGTCTCTAACCTCATCAATAAATTAATCTCCTGGTGAATTCAGTTTAATTGACTATTGGGAGGGGCCAGAAACTAGAAAGTAGGCCTAGCCTGGCCTTGTGGCACATGCCTGTAATTCCAGCACTTGGGAGGCTGAGGCAGGAGGATCAGAGCAAGTTCAAGACCAGCCTGGGCTACAAAAGTGAGCTCAAGGCCAGCCTGAATTGCATAACAAGACCCTGTCTCAGAAAGACAAAAAAAAAAACAAACACCAGTAGGCCTTTCTGGTGGAAGCAGGTCACCTACCTTTCCCTCCTCTTATCCCATCCAGGCTGACAGCCTTTTGAGTGGTGCTACCCAAACCCAGGGTGGGATTTCCCATTATACACACCCAAAACAATGCTAAACCTATCAGTGGACTAATTCAAGTATCACAACCTTAATCCACATTCCCACTGCCTAGATTCAGCCATCTCCAATAAGGCCCATCTCTGATCCCAAGAGACTTTTGGGACATCTATAGGCCATAATACAATTGTCATCCATTCTCCTAAAAGGAGGAAGAGGGAAGTGGAGGTAAGCACCACCACACAGCCTGAAGGTCCTAAACATCTGGCAGCTTTTCAGGATGATGCTGCCCGTCACATGGAGAACAAAGGGCAGAGCTACAACCCCCACCCCCCATGCTCATGGCAATCAAGATCCCTCCGCCTTGTGCTTTTAGCCTTTGTCCTACCTTAGTTTCAAAACATGTTAAGTTTCAAAAAACACAAAAGGATTAATAACATAATTTTATTTTCACCATACTAATTAGCATACAAATAATTTGTTCATGCAATTAACAGGCACTGTAAGACAGTAAACTGCAGTTCCAGCGCCAGTATATTTCCTCCATCACAGTGGAACAGGACCAAAGTGCTCACTACAGCAAGCTCAGACCATGCACAATTTGGTCCTGTCAAATTCTCTATCCTAGTCATTAGCCTTCTCAAAGGAAAAATTAAGAGACTAAGGAAAAGTCAGTGAGTAGAAA